>CAUYPK010119370.1:0-10502 GCA_963574355.1 Loris lydekkerianus
TGTTCATATCAGAAATTGTTTTATTTATTGAATAAGGTAGAGTCAGTCTTCATGTTTTGCAACATGGATTTCCAGTTGACTTGACCATTTTTAGAAAAGACTTCTTTCGCTACAGTTCAGCAATGCCCTGCTTTGTCAATATCAAGGTCTATTTATACATTCCTCCATTTCTTCATTCCTTTGTCTTGTTTCATTGATCTGTATGTCAATTCCTCTGCCAATTGGCATATCTCACTGTCTTAATTGATATATCACATTGTCTCATTTACTTATATCTGTAAGGCAACTCACCTTTTGAATTAATTATTTTTTTACCCTACTTGCAAGCATCACTGCATTCTTAACGAAAAGCATTTTGGCCATTACTGGAACTTCTATACCAATTTTATGGTTTTATTGGAATTATCTTAAAAATATGAATCAAGTTGAGAAGGAACTGATATTTGATATCAGAAACATATTCTTCCAATCTATGAATATGGTTATGTCTCTCCATTTATTCAGGATTACCCTAAGTTTGCTCATAAAGTTCCAGAAATTTTCCCCCAAGCATTTAAATTTATTCTCAAATATTTTATATATTTTTGATATTAGGATGAAACATATAAAATTTTATTTTTGTCAATAAAAATATTGAATATTGGCAATTTCATTTAGTGCAATCAAATCAATGGAATACCTTTATTTTCTAAACAGAAAATATTGTAGGTATACAGAAATTAATTTTTTGCAGGCATACCAAAATTAAATTAATTTTTAATTAAACTTTTTATTTTGAGATAATTATAGATTCACATGCAGTTGTAGGAAATTATACACAGATATCTTTTTCTCTTTTTTCAGTTTTTGGCCAGGGCCCGGTTTGAACCCACTACCACTGGCATATGGGGCCCTACTCCATTGAGCCACAGGCACTGCCCTATACACAGATATCTTATGTGTCCTTACCAAGGTTCCCCCAAAGATAACTTTCTAAAAAACTATTGTACAATATCGCATTCAGGATATTGACATTGATACAGCCAAGAAACAGAACATTTGTGGTTAATTTGTATTGTAAGCTTGTCGTCTTTGTTAATTTATCATTACTTTTTCCCATTGTTCTAATGCCTTTGGGTTTATATTTGCCATTCTCTTTTTAACTTCTTTAAATTTTCAAACCTACTTTTCTACTATTGAGAGAGGATACCAGAGAAAAGTAAAGTCTAAAAAGAACAATCTTCTCTGAGAAGCCCAAAGACACCCCTACAAGGTCCTCCCGAAGGTAACCCAGCCCTTAAGAATTTGTAAAACTGGCCAGTGTGGTGGCTCATACCTGCGATCCCAGCACTCTGGGAGGCCCAGGAGGATGGATTGCTTCAGCTCATGAGTTCAAGACCAGCCTGAGCAAGAGCAAGACCCTGTCTCTACTAAAATACATTTTTTAAAAATAGAAAAACTGAGGTAAGGGGATCACTTGACCCCAAGAGTTGGAGGTTGCCGTGAACTATGATGACGCCATGACACTCTACCAGGGTGACAACTTGAAACTCTGTCTAAAAACAAAAAAGAATTTGTAAAACTTAGCTTCCTGGGTTCTTGAAACTAACTCTTGCCACTTGCTTTGGCATCTGTAAACCCTCCACATGATTTGACACCTCCAATGAGAAATAATATGGTAAGTCCTTTGTCTACTTGTGAGTCCAATAAAATGACAGGAACCAAGCTAATTGGAGTTTCCCCGCAGACAAATAAAATTCCTTCCCCTGTAATCTTTGGTGAGTGTCTATTGGTTTCAATTCGCTGGTCCTGCAACACTATATCCAAAAACCACATATTTCCCTGCTTTAGCTATGTTCATACCACTGTATGTCCTCAGAACAGAGCAGAGGTGACTCCAGTCCTGAGGGGCTCTGGGACTCAAGACCCAGGTTCCCCGGGTACCTGAGTTTGATCCACCTTCCTTCCCAGACTAGGACAGTGGGAGACGCTCAGGTGAGGGACCCAGATGTAGGGGGAAGAGAAAAAGCGCAAGGCCTCTGTATGCCAGCTACAAACGCCAATAGCCTATGGCTTTTGCTCAGAGTTCCAGATCCCTCTCCATAAGGCTTTGGCATTGTGAGCCAGTTTCAGACTTAACATTTTAAAGGCATCTGATTGTGAAGAATCGGCTCTTAATGTACATAGGAAGGACTTCCTCAGTGCCTCTAAATATAGTCTGTCAGGCTACAGGGCTCTAGTGACGCTGGTGAAGACCTCTAAATAACTTTTTAAAACAGGCTTAAGATGTTCTTAAAATGTACCTTTGAAGGACTCGGACTTTGATGTCCAGCGGTGAGCTTTCAGGGCTGAGCCTAGGTCTCTCACTCGCATCTGAAGACTAGAAAAAGATTGGAGAAGAAAAGTTGGGCTCGTCCGGGATTTGAACCCGGGACCTCTCGCACCCTAAGCGAGAATCATACCCCTAGACCAACGAGCCCTAAGGAGAACCACTTCTGGTTTGTCTCTGTAGCCATAGTACCATCTTTGGGGTGGGACGGGTGGAGATTCAGATTGCAGACGGTGCAATTTATGCCTATGGTAAATTCAACCGCGAGTGGAAGGGGAACAAGCCCAGCCCTCCTGTCCCTCCTCGCACTGCACAAAGTGAGAACTGTCCCTGAGTCCCTTCAATCCAGTGGCCTCCTCAGTCCTCGCCGCCTCCTGCTTCCCGGAGTGGTTGGTCTCCTTTAACCGTGGTTGCAGCAGTTAGTGGCGCTGGATCCCTTTTCAGGGTGACCAGGCTGATTGCTGGGGCGAGTGATTTCTTCCTGTCTGTCTGCGTCTCGGGATTCGGGAGGTCCCACCCAGGTGGCATAGCGTGCTATTTTTTGCGCAAACCTCAGAATGTAAAGGGAAAAGAACAGGGAGGGGTCGTTCAAGACTTGAATCTTGAATCTACAATTGACAATCGTAGCCCTAGACCAACCGAGCCACACTTTCAGGGTGCTGCTTTTTCTTTTAAAGGCACACTCGCTGAGACTCTTTCTGCAACCCCCATAGTTCAGTTGTTAGCATGCACGTCTGTGAAGCGAGCCCAGCAATGTGTATTTGCGGGTTCGTAGCCACGCCAAGATTTTCATGGGTGTCTGGCAGTTCTGCTAGACAAACCACAAGTTTACCCCTTTCCACTTCCCCAAAGTCTTACTAGTATAAAATATAGATGGATATACATATTATTAAAATGAATGATTTTCCAGGCATGATAATGACGTTAGAAATCACAAAGGAGATGTACAGATTTTACCCGGTTTTTAAAAATAGCAAGAGACAAGCCAAACAAAATCCAGTATAAATGACAAACCAAGGGCTTATAACTTGTCTTTATAGATTTAAAATCCTTTAAAACGATGTACTTATGGCCGGGTGAGGTGGCTCACACCTGTAATCCTAGCACTCTGGAAGGCTGAAGCCAGTGGATTGCTTGGCGGTTGTTGTGGGCACCTGTAGTCCCAGCTACTTGAGAGGCTGAGGCAAGAGAATCGCTAGAGCCCAGAGTTTGAGGTTGCTGTGAGCTATGACAACATAGCACTCTATGGAGGGTGACAAAGTGAGATTCTGTCTCCATAAGAAAACAGAAAAACAAAACAAAACAAAACTGTGGGGCAGCGCCTGTGGCTAAAAGGAGTGAGGCGAGAGTGGCATATGCCGGAGGTGGCAGGTTCAAACCCAGACCTGGCCAAAAACAGAAAAAAAGCAAAAACAAAAAAAAAAAAAAACTGTGTACTTAGATAGCTTTAAAGACATTTAAGAAAAGAAAAGAAATGAAGACCTGTGACAGAAAGTAATTATCATATCAATAACAGTGTCTGTGTTTTCTTTCTTTCTTTTAGACAGAGATCTCCCTCCATTGCCCTGGGTAGAATGCCATGGTGTCACTATGGCTCACAGCAACCTCAAATTCTTGGGTTCAAGAGATCCCCCTACCTCAGCCTCCTGAGAACTGATTCTACAGGCCTGCACCACCACACCTGACTAGTTTTTCTATTTTTAGTAGAGAAGGGGTCTCACTCTTGCTTAGAGTGGTCAACAGCTCCTGAGCTCAAGAACTTCTCTTGCCTGCACCTCCCAGAGTGCTAGGATTACAGGGGTGAACCACTGTGCCCAGCCAATATAAATTCCATAAGGAGCTACGGAGCAAAACCTTTCTACTTCCCAGCATCCTTGTCTCCTGTGGATCCTTCTTTCTACCTACCAGCTACTCTGGGAGTAAAATAAAAGTGAAGGAAACCAAGAACAGAATCCAACTCGTCATTCTTGCCAGTTATTATGGAATATGGATGTCTGGGAGGGAGGGGGGAGGGGGTGGAGGGAGGGGGATTGGTGGGATTATACCTGCGGTGCATCTTACAAGGGTATATGTGAAACTTAGTAAATGTAGAATGTAAATGTCTTAACACAATAACTGAGAAAATGCCAGGAAGGCTATGTTAACCAGTGTGATGAAAATGTGTCAAACGGTCTATAAAACCAGTTATGGTGCCCCATGATCGCATTAATGTGCACAGCTATGATTTAATAAAAATTAAAAAAATAAAGAATATGGATGTCTGGTGGTTTACATGAACTGACTCATACTGTTTTCAACAGACACATGAGGTGCAAACTGTGACCTTCATGTCTACGGAAGACACAACTGGGGCACAGAAAGGTTAAATAACTAGTCCAGGCTCACATAGCCAGGAAGTACCCTGGAAAGTCTGGCTACAGAGCCACATTCAAACACATGAACAACTGCCTCTACATACACATCAACAGCTAATTTACAGAAAAATGAAATTTAAAAACCATGAATGGTCAATAAACATGAAAAACCACTGACATTACTAGTAAAGATTGTTTTCCCACTTTCTATACCATCCACAGTGTCAGCTTCATTCTAAGTCTGGTCTGTCTCATGATCTTATGACAGAAGCTGGCTGGGGAATAGTTACATAACTGAATTCTCAAATATCGGCATATGCTTTCAACCAGCATGGTTATAATGGAGACATAATACACGTGCATAAAACTCACCATTTTAAAGTGTGGAATTCAGTGTTTTTTTTTTTTAAATATATATTCACAGGGTTGGCCATGATAGCACTCTCAGAGGCAGAGGCAGGAAGATAGTTTGAGCTCAGGAATTCAGACCAGCCTGAGAAAGAGTGACACCCTGTCTCTACTAAACATAGAAAAATTAGCTGGGCATTGTGTCAGGCACCTGTAGTCTCAGCTGAGAGGCTGAGGCAGGAGAATAGCTGGAGCCCAGGAGTCAAGATTGCTGTGAGCTAGGTTGACACCACAGCAATCTAGCTGGGCAGTAAAGTGAGATTGTCATCATAAAATAAAATATTCACAAGATTATGCAATAATCACCATTATCTAATCCCAGGATATTTTCATCATCCCTCCCAAAAAACCTGGTGCCCATGAGCAATTACTCCCTAGTCCTCTCTCTACCCAGCCCCTGGCAACCACTAATCTGCTTTTTGTCCTGAAGCATTTGTCCAGTCTAGATATTTCATACAAATGGAATCAAACAATATGTGGTCCTTTGTGTCTGGTTTCTGTCACTTAACATACCATTTCCAAGGTTCATCTGTGTTGTACCATGTATGAATTCATTCCTTTTTATGACTTAATAATATTTAGCTGATCTATTAGTTTGCGAGGGTTTACATAACAAAGTACCACAGATTTAGTGGATTAAACAACAGAAATTTATTTTCTCACTCTCTGGAGGCTACAAGTCTGAAATAAAGAATGGAAGGGTTGGATTGTTTTGAGGCCTCCCTTCTCGGCTTACAGATGCCTGCCTTCTCCCTGTGTCTTCAGATGGGCTTCCCTCTGTGTAGTCCTCAATCCAAGTTTCCTCTTCTTATAAGGACTCTAGTCATAGTGGACCCTAATTACCTCATTTTCTCTTAATCACCTTTGTAAAGATCTTATCTCCAAATACAGTTGCATTCTTAAATACTTGGGATTAGGGCTTCTGCATCTGAACTACAGGAAATACAACACCCAATTCAGCCCACTTTTTGTTTTTTTTTTTGAGACAAAGTCTCACTTTTTCCCTGGGTGGAGAGCTCACAGCAACCTCCAACTCTTGGGCTTAAGTGATTCTCTTGCCTCAGCCTCCTGCGTAGCTGGGACAACAGGCGCTAGTTAGGGGTGCAGGCTCATGGGCTCCCTATGCCAGTAATTTTCAACTGGTGTGGAGAGGCCTACTTGTGGCTCGGCGGATCTTAGGCACGCCATAAAATTTTTTTTTAAAGATCCATTAATTAAATAATTTTCAAAAAAAGTTCAAAGCACAGTAAGTATATTCTCTTTTTACTTTCTTTAAATCAACATAATTTAAGTGCACAGTGGAAGTTTACCTATAGGTTCAAGTGTGCCATGAGATAAAAAAATGTCAAAAAACACTGCCTTATGCAATAAAAACTAGCCAGAGGCCAAACCAAAGTCAGAGGCAAGGCCTTATTAGGACTTAAGTTCAAAGGAAACAGTCCTCAGGCTGACTCACTGTAGGGGAGTTTGGGGAGAGTTTTAAGGAGGCTTAGGCAGGGCCAGGGTGACCTGCAAATATGTAGAAGTGAAGATTTTCTTGCACCTGCATAGTTCCATTACTTGCTTCTTAAGTTGAATATCTCATTAGCTCCTGAGTGTGTTTTTTAGCATTAAAATGAGATTAAGGGAAGTTCAGGTTAAGGTCAATGTAGGGGTCTTTTCTGCGGTGGTTAGCTCTGGACAGGTCTGGTTTCTTTGCAGCCAGGCTCCTTATCAGCTAGTGTGGGCATCTTGCTTCTATAGTCTTAGGAAAACATTACTCAGGAGACAGAGGGTTTGGCCTCTTCCTTACATGATGAGTAAGGGCTGAATTCCAGTGGCTAGGAGGGCATTTGTTTTTTTGCCTTTCTATGGTTATTGAGTCTGAGTTATGCAGCCCTACGTTGCCTCCCTTGGTCAGAAGTGAGGCCCAAGTACTGTCCATATGCTATATCAAATACAGCTATTACAATGGTCATGTGTACTTGGTTTTGTATGAACATACGGTTTCAATGTTCTTGGGTATAGGAGTGGGAGTTCAGTTAAGATTGGGATTTCTGGGTCATTTGGTAATGTGTTTAACATTTGAGGAACTGCCTGGCTGTTTTGCACATTGGCTGTACCATTTTACGTTCCCACCAAACTGAACCAGTTTTTATCCTGGAAAAAAGCAGTGATAGATTTGTCCAGATATTTAGCAATGCATATATTTATTTTGGGATTATATTTATAAAAACCTGGTAATAATGTGCTTGCCCCCAAATAGGGGATTATGTGAAATTATCATATATCCCCCAAATGGAAGATTATGTGGTCATAAAAATTGATATTACAATGAAGGCTATAACCCAACTATAGCACAAGACTATGGGGAAAGGGCCAAGGAAGGGGAAGGGAGGGGGGAGGTTTGGGTGGAGGGAGGGTAATGAGTGGGGCCACATCTATGGTGCATCTTAGAATGGGTACAGGTGATTGCACTAATGTACACAGCTATGATTTAACAATAAAAAAAATATATATATATATAAATTGATGTTACAGACTGTAGGATTCCATTATATAAAACTCTAAAAAGTACTGCAGTGACAGGAAGTATCAGTTGTTACCTAGGGAGGTGGATCACCAAGAGACACAGGAAGCTTTTGAGGATGAAGGATATGTTCACTATCTTGACTGTGGAGATGATTCATGACTATATAGTGTATAACAACTCAATCAAATTATACACTCAAAGCGTGTGTGGTTTATCGTAAGTCACTTTAGCTCAATAATAAAAAATTGATAGTTCAATTTTTTTATTTCAGAATGTTATGGGGGTTCATACATTTTGGTCGCATAGCTTGCTTTTGTATATTTTAAGTTAAAGTTATAGCTGTGCCCTTCACCCAGAAAGTGTACAATGTACCTGTTAGGTGGTAATTTACCCATCCCATAGTCCTAGTTTATTGAGTGGCATGGCAAAGTGTGCCTATGGTGGTGGTCCTGGCATGTAGGACCTGCTTGGAGTGGGAATTTGGAGAGAGGAATGCCAGAAGCCCACAGGAAGAGCAGAAAACTAGAAACCAGGACAGCGCCCATAGTTCAGTGGGTAGGGTGTTGGCCACATACACGGGGGCTGGGGGGTCAAATGTTGCCCCACCTGCTAAACAACAATGGCAACAATAACAACAACAAAAATAACTAGGCATTGTAGAGGGCGTCTATAGTCCCAGCTATTGGGAGGCTGAGGCAATAGAATTGCTTAAGCCCAAGAGTCTGAAGTTACTGTGAGCTGTAGTGCCACAGCACTCTATTCAGGGTGACAGCTTGAGACTCTGTCTCAAAAAAAAAAACTGGAAACCAGATGGGGACCAGGGACCTGGGACAACTGCAATACTTGAGTCTTCCCATAAACTCCCCAGGTCCCCGAAAATCCCTCCTCTGAACTGACAGGGTCTCAGGGAGGCTGACCCAATCCTCGCAGGCCACACAGCACAGCAGGAGGGCACTGACCATCCTCTGCAAACATTCACCGCTAAGGACTGAGGGGAAGAGCCCCTGCCTAACCTGGAATGTTAAGCAATTTTGGAAGGAAAAACCTTAGGGCTCATTCAGGACTTGAACCTGCGATCTCTTACTCCTTATGTGAGAAGCAGGCCCCTTTCCCCCAGTGGGCTGTAAATGACCTCGCATCTTGACCTGTCACTGAAGGTCTGGATTTTGACCAAGTTCCCTGCCACTTAATCAAAGCACATGCACCAGAGCTGTTTAAACATACTTTTCATTATAAATCTGAAGTTCATTGTCCAGGAATTTGGGCACCAAGTCACAGCAGCCCTTCCCTTCCCTAACCTCCTTGAGGGAGGAGAACATATTCTGTGGTCAGATTGACTGGGTTCTCATCCGGGCTCCTCAATTCTATCTGAAAATGCAATAACAAAGGTATGCAGTTGTAGAGTTTAAATAACTTAAGATATGTAAAGAACTTAGAAGAGTTCCAGGATTGGTGGTAAGTTAGCCATCATTACTGTTGAACATCCCATTTTCCTTTATTTATTTATTTAATTTTTTTTTGAGCCAGAGCCTCAAGCTGTCACCCTAGATAGAGTGCAGTAGCATCACAGCTCACAGCAACCTCCAACTCCTGGGCTCAAGCGGGCGAATCTCCTGCCTCCGCCTCCCAAGTAGCTGGGACTACAGGTGCCCACCACAATGCTTGGCTATATTTTGGTTGCAGCCATCATTGTTGTTTGGCGGGCTGGGCTGGATTCAAACCTGCCAGCTCAGGTGTATGTGGCTGGTGCCTTAGCTGCTTGAGCCACAGACGAACATCCCATTTTCTGACTGCTAGGCTTCCGTCGCCAGTGCGGTATGCACAGCGCAGTAGACAGAGACTGGACAACTTGGAGGTCCGGAACCTCGGGTCCCAAACACTTGCTTCCTCCGGATGCGCTGGCCTCCTCCGGGAAGATCTGGCACCCACCTGACCAAGCTAGAGGCCTCTAATGGGAGGTTGGGGAGGAGAGGAGAACAGAACATTAGAACTCCCAGTAAGAAAATGCGAGGAAGCCTATGTTAACCAGTGTGATGAAAATATGATATGTCAAATGGTCTATAAAACCAGTGTATGGTACCCCATGATCACATTAATGTACACAGCTATGATTTAAAAATTAAATTAAATTAAAAATGAAGAAATAACCGGGGGAGTGGGGGGGGAAGAACTCCCAAACTATTTTTTTTTTTCTTTTTTGCAGTTTTTGGCTGGGGCTGAGTTTGAACCTGCCACCTTCCTATATAGGGCCAGCACCCTACTCCTTGAGCCACAGATGCCATCTGGACTCCTAAACTATTGAACAAAGGTTAGGGCTAGTTAGTTCTGTGTCAAATGCTGCCCAACAGGACTCCATGGAGACTGGCGTGTGAGATACTGTAAAAGACGCGCCTAGCATGGGAACCCAAGATCCTCGGATTAAGAGTCTTATGCTTTACTGGGTGAGCTAGCTAGGCATCTTATAAAGTTAATATCGTGCCTACCTAGGTGAAATCAGAGCCATGAGACGGTGGAATCCTGTTTTTCACCACTATACGGCCCCCCTTAGGCGTGGCCCCAAAGACCAACCCGCAGCCGCAGCCGGAGGCCACAGTTGGTGGCTGGATCCTGAGTTCTCCACTTGAAGTCCACCTGCTGACTCCGGTCCCACACTGCCCTGAGGCCTGAGGAGGCCTCCAGGGACCACTGGCCCCTGACTCTGGCTCCTGGAAGCTGGTCTGACCTGCTGATTCCTTGTTCCCTGGAAATGTCTTTTCTTTTTTTCTTTTTCTTTTTATTAAATCATAGCTGTGTACATTAATATGATCATGGGGCACCATACACTTGGTTCATAGACCGTTTGACACATTTTCATCACACTAGTTAACATAGCCTTCCTGGCATTTTCTTAGTTATTTTGCTAAGACATTTACATTCCACA
>CAUYPK010119375.1:0-29266 GCA_963574355.1 Loris lydekkerianus
GGGGGGTGCCGTGCAGTGTGGTTGTGGCGCCGCCCCCGTGGGCGCAACCAAGCTGGTGCCACAACAACCCCCCCCCCCCCCCCCCCGACACTGCTAACTGTCCCCTGGGGCAGTCAACATCCCTGCCGAGAACCAAACAGACCTGTGGGCATGGTCAGAAATCACACTGGCCTTTGCTCAAGAAAGCTCTGTGGGCTGCAGTGTGCATTTGGGTGCCTTTGCTGCCCCACCACCCACCCCAGTCATCCTCCCCGGGATGTGGCTGTCAGCCCTTAGCTTCTCTTTCAAGAGGCTCAACAAACAAAGTCAATGAGTGCCAAGTGGGTCAGTGCCTGTGGCTCAAAGGGGTAGGGCGCCAGCCCCACATGCCAGAGGTGGCAGGTTCAAACCCAGCCCTGGCCAAAAAAAAAATAAAAAATGAGTGCCAAGCACCAGGGATCCCTTATGAAATTCTCCTAAAGCAGTCATGAAAATAAACAGAGATACGTGCCTGGCCCCTGCAGAGGCGGAGTCACACACAGGTGGCCCCTACTCACCGCTCCTCTGTGGTTCCAGGGGACGGGACTTTGGGGAGCAGCTTCCTGCGCTGCTGAGCTTCTTCCAGGAGGTGCTCGTCTTTGGGGAATATGCCTTCCATCAAGTCCATGGTGGTCTTTATTTTCACACTGGGATCCAGGATGTCGGCCAGGGACTTATCCTTCCCCACTATCTCCCGGGCCAGCTCCTCCGACTTGAGGTCTTCCACGGTCTTCCCTTTGGCCTTCACGTAGCCGAGCCCCGGAGGGGAGGCGCAGCCGTCTTTCTCAGGGGGCGCCCGGGCGCTGGGGGGCTCAGGGTCGGTGCCCTGCCGCGTGTACACGCAGAAGCGGGAGTAGCACTGCTCCGACGTGCTCAGCGTCTTGATCTGGTCTTTCTGCAGCCCGCTGGGCAGGGCGGGCAGCTCGGCGGGGCATGCCAGGCTCTGGCGGCTCTCCCTCTCCGGCTGGCTCTCGGAGTGCACGATCCTGATGGGCACCATCTTCACCGTGGTGTTACTGTCAGTCACTCGCTCGATTCTGGAGGAAGGAGACAGCCAGAAGTCACATCACAAAGCACACCAGGGACACCAGACTCACACCAGCAGGCTGGCGCCTTCCTCGTGTAGATGGGAGACTCTCATCAGCTCCCCAGGCAGAAGGGCCCTTACAGACACATGTCCCGGATGCAGTAGAAGGGACTGACCCCTAACCTGACACCCCCCCCCCCCCCCCACCTCAGCATCTGACTCCTTCCGGCCACACACCTATCGGGTCTCCCTGGGGTTTACAGAGGGACATGAGGATTGTTTAATGTTCACTTGTGGTTTTTCCAATAATACTGCAGACAAAACCAGCCCCACTCAGTTAAATTTTCCTTTGTCAGGGGAATCTGCAGAGAGTGGGCATTCTTCACAGCACTACTGTTACTACTTTAGCCTGGGGGTCCCCACGTGTCCTCAGGGCCAGAAGAGAAATGCTCTGGGCCCAGCCCTGCTGAAGTCCACGCTGCGTGCCCTTAGCCTACCCCACTAGGAGCCACCTTTGTGCACACCATGGTACTAGTGAGATGAGGAGCTGGTGTTAGACAGGAAGCTGGTGGCTTCTGTGTGACCCTAAGTGACCCCCAGAGGGCACCCATTTCCTTTTATGTATAGTTTCTGGGTGAAAGGAGCTGGGAGGCACCTACAGCACCCCAGGAGGGGAGGATGGGAAGAGGCAGCCAGCAAGCCCAACTGCCACACCACAGGGGACCACCAAGGACATTCCTGAGAAAGAGAGCCACCTGCTGACACCAGGAGGGAAGGATAAAAAAAAAAAACCAAACTCCCAGGACCCAAACTCACAATGCTTCTAATTCAATTAACTACAGATCCCTTCTACGGTGAAATACCAACAGAAATACCAATTTTCCAGAAATACCAACAGAAATACCAATTTTCCAGAACACCATTGGAGGGCCGGACTATAGTTTAAAAAAACAAACAAACAAACAAAAAAAAACTCTGAACAAATTCCTATGCACACTGCCCATATCTTTTTTTTAATTTAAAAAAAAAAAAAAAAAAAAAAAAGGAACAAATACAATACTTCAAATGAAGAACAACTAAAGTTAAATCAACAAACTTACCAGTATTTCAATGGGAACTATGGGCCTGCTTTTTACTAATGAGATGGCCAATGTCTGGTTCCATATTTGTCACTGCTAGTCGTAACAAGTGATGCAAGTGTGCATCAGTTAGTCCCGAGACTGAGAGGAGGAGTGGAGAGACAGAGAGGAGGGGGGTCGGAGAGTGCTGCACACATTCCACAGGTGCGCACTGTGGCAGGACAGGCAGCGGTGGCAAAAACACCTGGAGGGCCGGATCAATGTCCTTCGCAGGCCGGGCTGTAGTTTGAGGACCCCTGCCCTAGAGGTTTGAATGCAATGCAAATCTATTTCTTATGTCCCAAATCAAGGCCCAGTCTGAACCCAGTTGGGGCACAGTTTTCTTCCTGTGGCAATTGGGGCATGCAAGCACATTCATTGCCGTTTGTGGTTCCCCCATCCCCTGCCTCTGGCCTTGTCTGCAACTGCCTGCAGGGAAGAGAATGTGCAGGAGGCAGCTCACCGCTTAGAAGCCCCAGTCTGGAATGCGGGTGAGTGAAATAGAGAGGAGACATTGGTCAAAGGATGTAAAATTTCAGTTTCGAAATCTATGCTCAAGAAATCTATTGTGTGACATGTTGGCTACAGTTAATAACAATGTGTTGTATACTTGACAATTACTAAGAGAACAGATTTTAGGCATCTCACCACAAAAAAATATGATGTGTGTGAGGTAATACATATGTTAATTAGCATGCCTTAGGCATTCTGCAATGCATAGATTCCAAAACTCCATGCTGTATATCATAACTATATGCAATTTTTATTTGTGAATAAATAAAACCCAGACCACAAGTGACAGGCATCAATTCCACTCATGCCCCGGGTGGCAGTGGCTGCTCCTGAGCCCACTTGGGGCCCTCACCTCTGTTGTCTTTAATGAGACTTGCAAGAGCCACAGATTCCAGCCCCCACCTCCCCCCTACTGAGCTTGCTCGCTTGGGTTCCTCCATGATGTTTTCTGGCCTGGATCTGCATATTTCCTGGTGACCTGAACTGCAATGTTGGGCTCTCTTTACTAGATAAATCTGCTCACTAACCACCCCTTCCCTGGTGTCTACATGCACACATCTATTTGCACATAGACACGCACATACATGCACACACACACACAAGCCAGCACAACAGGAGGCCCCAGCCTTCCCTTAATACTTACCTCTAGAGGTGCCTCATCCAAAGGGCTGGAAGAACAAGGTTAGATCCAGCGCTAGGACTCTACTGAGAGAGGCTAATTAAGAGAGTGTGCCCAGGAAAATGTTCTCTTGTGTGAGGTACACTGCATCCAGAACCCACAGCAGTATCTCCTGCACAGCCTGGTCAGCCTCTGGCCTCTGGCCTCTGGTGTCACCTCCTCCAAGAAGTTTCCTGGATTAGCACTCTCTAACCTCAGCCCACCATGCCAGTCCTCAGTGAGGGCTCATGATTTGTTCTGCAGAAAGTTCCAGAGTCATTTAGTCTATGGGGTTTCTCTCCTTCAATGGAGGATAACTCAGAGAAGAATGCACACAGTTCTCCATCCCCATTTCTTCTTTCTGCCTGGGACAGGTCTCACTGTTGAACCACCCCGTGCCTCCTTGTGGTCAGAGAATCTCACTGCCAGCCCCTCCATTGGCACTGACACAGGACAGTGCAGCCACAGTCGCTCACGTGGGATTGACTGCAGACGTCCTTCTCCCCTCTCCTGCTTGGAAAGGTACTCCTTTTTCTGTTTCTACCATGTTACAAAGAAAACATCCTAACTGTCCTTTGTCTTTTGTGCTGTGATCCATGAAATGGCCTTTAATTAAAAGAAAAAAAAAAGCGTTCTTTTAAATATTACTAACTTGGTTTGGCACCTGTGGCTCAAGCAGCTAAGGCGCCAACAACATACACCTGAGCTGGTGGGCCAGCCCTGAGCCCACCAAACAACAATGATGGCTGCAACCAAAAAATAGCCGGGCGTTGTGGCGGGCACCTGTAGGCCCAACTACTTGGGAGGCTGAGGCAGGAGACTCGCTTGAGCCCAGGAGTTGGAGGTTGCTGTGAGCTGTGATGCCATGGCACCCAGGGGGACAGCTTAAGGCTCTGTCTCAAAAATAATAATAATAATAATTACTAACCAAAACAATTTTCCAGTTTTGAAAACTATATAGCTTTTGTTTTTGGATTGAAAAAAAAAAAATCTATATACATTTTAAAAATTTACTCCCAAAAGAAACACCCACAAGTGGTTGTAAGGGGCTTGCTTGCTCTTCTTTTCTCCTTCTTCCCTGCTCTCTTTGTTCTCCCGTTGCCTCTGACCCCTGCCTCTGCTCGCTCCCTCTCCCCTCATGGGCACCCTTCTAATAGGTTTCATATTTTTTATACATGTACATTCTTGCTTGGGGCACACATATTTTAATTAATGTAAATGGGTTGTTATGGATCTTACTCTGACTTTTTTCTCTCAGCTCTGTTTTAAGATCCTCCATTTGGCCATGTGTACATCAAATCTGTTTCTTCTGACTACTGCATGTGGGGAGGAGGGAACATTGGCTTTGGCATCAGATGGATCTGAGGATAGAACGGGCAAGCTGGTGTCCAGGATGCAGGGTGTGTGAGGATCCAGGATTAAGTTCTCTGAAAGGGTAGAACAGGGGCCCTCAGACATGAGTCCCTTCTCTCTCACCCCAACAGGGCCCAGCTCCTCAGCCACGTTCCCAGGGGGATGCTGTGCCCCGTGTGTGGCCCCATGTGTCTCTGCAGGGACTGCCCTGCAGCCTAGATGGATCAATTTCAGAGGTGTTGGCCCTGTATTGCAGGCTGGGGACCCAGTGAACATTGGGGACAACCAGCAGCATTTCAGTGAACAGGTGAGAGTGAAGGTGAGGACAAGAGTGCTGACATGGGGTGGCAGCTCAACTGATCAACTCTGCTGAGCTCAGGGAAATTGCTTCTGAAATGCACCCGTCCTCTCTCCCTGGGCCCTAGGCTGGGGCAGGGTGTGTTGGAGTTAGATCCTCATTTTGGTCTCCTCCTCACAAGCTCTCTGGACCAGGGAACAGAAATCCTTCAGACAAATGCTGCTGATGCCAGGTTGGGCAGGAAGGGTCCAAATATCTGGGGAACCCTGCAGTGGCTGGTCTAATGGGTGGGCAGATAAGGAGGCTCCTCTGAGTCCCCACCAGGCTGCAGGGCTGGGGAGGAGGTGGCTCAAGGCTCTTATGGCTGGAGACACATTATTATAGTCTCTCCCTTGCTTCCCCAGCTCCAGGGGCCCACAGAAGCACCCCAGGAATACTGCATGTGTGTGGGAGTGGATGGGGGAACAGCAAGCCCCCAATCTCTCTCCAGGCTGAGCACTTGAATGATAGCATTTGCAGAAAGGACTCTGCAGCCATTTGAAAATCACTGCAAGGTGTTGCCCCATATTAAATGCAAATGCATTTGGTCCCTAACACTTTAAAGGCCATGAGTTTGTTAAACTCCACCACCACCACCCCACCCCGTGCCCAGAGGCCACTTTGGTAGCAGTGCCTGAGCACCTTGGCAGTCAGGACTGCCAAAGGAGAGGGAAGGCTGGGGCCTGTGAAAAGCTGCTTCCTTCACAGCCACCAAAGCCTTAGAGGCACCAGCCCTCCAATCCCTCCCCACCCTCTTTCTCTGGTTCCAGGCTTCCCACCTGTTCATGCTGAAAAGGAAAGCCTGTCTGCACAGCTCTCCCCTTACCAGGGACAGGCCCCAGAAGAGGCAGGACATAGGTGACACCAGTCCCAGACAAAGGAGGGTGGTCCCCAGCCCTGGGCTGAAAGGAGATCTGGCTGGGCTGGGTTTCCGCTGAGCTTCTGGCCATTGGCATCTCACCTCCTATTGTGAAGGGGGAGAGGAGCCTGAAGCTTGCTTGGCCTCCAAGCAGAGAATATTCCTTCCTCTTCACCCATGTCTAATGTCAGGAGAGGGAATAACCTTAGTAGCTAACCATCTTGAGTGATATGGTCTGTACTAAGTTGTTATCTCATTTGCAGGAAGGACTTTGATTATTTCCATTTTATAGATAAGCAGGCAGAGGATTTTTTAATATCAAGTGATTTGCCCAGATCCAACAGCTCCTGAGGAGGTGGGGCAGGAAGTCATCTTGCAGTCTGGCCCCCCAACCCAGCATACACACAGACCTAAGCCATGTGCCTCTGGGGGAAGGTGGCTCCATTCAGCAGGAAGCAGATTTGGGTCCCCACAGAACCCCTCACTCCTATGAGCCCTTCAGACTGTGGTTCTCACCCTCAGAGTAGGTGGGTATCAGATTTGCTTGGGGAGTTTTCCAAAGTGCACCTGACTTCTCCCTCCCCCACTTGCATTAGGCTAGAACGAGGTGCATAGCATGAGCATGGGGACAACTCCCCAGAAGGTTCTGACGC
Source organism: Loris lydekkerianus (assembly GCA_963574355.1). Classification (NCBI taxonomy): domain Eukaryota; kingdom Metazoa; phylum Chordata; class Mammalia; order Primates; family Lorisidae; genus Loris; species Loris lydekkerianus. Next base: position 6,537 of record CAUYPK010119375.1, read on the forward strand.
TGCCAGCAGGGCTGTGACCAGGGGCCCATCAGGCCCCCAGGAGAAACAGCCTCAGTCCCCTTCCATGTGTGGAAGGAGCCTGTCGGATCTAGGGACAGCCATCAGGCTGCCACTGGCTTCCAGCCCTTACCCTGAGGGTCAGAGGTTCTGCCCCTTTCCAAGCGAGGCAGAAGGAGCAGATGTGACCATATAGTTGTGCATGTCACACAGCATGAAGACTAAGTATGAGGACAGCATGGAGGGAGGATTCAAACTGCAGATATTTAACTTCTGGCCCCTCCACTGCCAAGCCCAGAGAGTGCCGCAGGACCTCACCAAGCCAGGCTGCAACATGGGCGGTGGGTATTCCATGCCTTTTCTGTACATTGGAACACTGACATAGTGAAAAAGTGGGAGCTTTTCCCTAATGGTTTGCTGTAAGGATCAAATAAAGTCATGGACGCTGTGTGCTTTGCCTCTGCAGGCCTAAGGGATGATAGAACAATTAACCACCTCATCTCTTTTAATTCTCCTTGGAAAAGAGTCTGATGGCAGAGCAGGCATCACCCCAGGCTGGGAGAAAAAACCCAGAGGGTCAAGAGCATGACTGAGTCATAGATCTGCAGGCAGAGACAAAGGGCCCTGAAGCACATACAGTGCGTGTGTCTGTAAAAAAAATAATAAAAAAATAGCAAGGACAAATTTAGTACAAACATGAAAAGTTATTTAGAACAAGAACAAAAAGCATAGAGAATTGTGTTAAAAAGATAATAGCACAAATATTATAAAATTCAGAAAGATAACATACCAGTGTATTAATTAACAGTCCAGTCCACCTCTGTTACACTTTTCCTTTATATTTTTTTAGCTATATACTTTGATTATCTGTTCTTGTGACAATTTTGTGGGTTTTTTTCCATAAAGAAAAAGGAAAGATATTTTAGTCTTTCCTCTAACATGGTTAATACAAATTTCATTTTTATCATTTACATTCACAAATTATTATTGGTATTGTCATGTCAATGTTTAGGATTATTGCTAAATTTAGGGAAACCTCTATCGGTCTTATATATGAGCTGTAGGATTTCAGGGCATGTCATGTTTCTTATTCAAATCAAACAGAAAGCTAGACACAAAAAAACCTTCATGAATTCCACTTCACATTATTCTCATTAAAAAAAAAAAAAAAAAGTATGGGCCAGGTGCAGTGGCTCACACCTGTAATCCTAGCACTCTGGGAGGCCAGGCAGGTAGAATGCTTGATCTCAGGAGTTTGACCCCAGCCTCTTTTAGTAGGACCCCTATCTCCACTAAAAATAGAAAAATTAGCCAGGCATGGTGGTACACACCTATATTCCCAGCTACTCGGGAGGCTGAGGCAAGGGGACCAATTGAGCCCAAGGGTGTGAGGTTGCTGTCAGCTTTGACACCACAGCACTCTACCCAGGGCAACAGAGTGAGACTTTCTCAAAAAAAAAAAAAAAATTAATTAAATTTATAAAAATAAATAAAAAGCATGGTATATTTGACAGAATTGTACTTTAACTGGGATTGACAAGAATTAAAGCCTCAGATTTTATGCATTTAATGATCAAAAGAACAATCCCCAGACTAGCTTTTGGTGCCATCATTCCACATCTTACTTCTCAGCACAAGCACATATCCCATAGTCCATCCTCACAGGACACACTCCTACTGCAGTACAACCTTTGGCCCTGACCTTCCGGGTCAAGACATTGGAAGACTGAGATGGAGAGCCGTAGGAATAGCTCTGGAAGCCATTTCTATACGCGATGACTAGCAACAAGCTAACCATACGTAGCAGTGCTGCGAGCTGCCCAAGCAAACCCCACTTAACCCTAACTCAAAGTCCCTCCAACTCAGCCTCCCCTTAGCCAGACCTACCAAATACCCAGAGTTGCTCCTACGCCATCTGTCATGAGAGGAAGCATGACAGAGGGGACAGCAGAGGAAACAGATAGTGGACTTAACCAATTCCACTTCAAATTATCTTGCTCTTGTAAATTTTACAAACACTGATGGCGGTGGGCACACGTTGCCAGGGTCCCTCTCTCCCAGTGTCCTCTCCCAATGGGAGCTTCCAACTCTGAGTCTACCTCTGACTCTCCCCTTCAACTCACCAAATATTGTGACCACTTGACCACCTGCCACAAAATACCATTCTGAGCATGATATGGAGAAAGGATTAAAAAAAATAATATCTGGGCTCCACCTTTAGATGTTTCTTATTTAATGGAGGCAAAAAAAAAATGTGTTCCGCTTGGCTGTGAGAGAGGGCGGCAAGTTCATGGAATTTAGCTCAGGAGTCCTGGTCTCCATCCAGTTCTGCCACACAAACTGCCCAGGCCTCAGTTTCCTGTGCTACAGTAGGGTGCTGGCGACACCTCCCAGACATGGGTGTAAAAGTGCACAGTGATGAGGGTTCCCCAGTTGTACGAGCTCTGACAGGAATAGGAGAGGCTGTTGTGAGGAAAAAGCTCCTGGGTCCTAGAAGACTCAGAGCAACCAAGAGAAGGCCTTCCAGGGAAAAACTCTGTGTGCAGAGCTGGGGACCCCACTGACGGCCTCTCAGGGCAGGAGGGAGACAACAGGCAGGTCCTGAATGCCCCCAGCCAAGGGGAGTCCTGGGGAACCAGTCCCTGCAGACCAGCCCGTGGGTACACCTGGAGCCAGGTGGGGCCTACTCTTGTTAAATGGGTTTCTAAAAGTCTTCTGGGCTGGGCGCAGTGGTTCATGCCTGTAATCTTATCACTCAGGGAGGCTGAGGCAGGTGGATTGCCTGAGCTTAGGAGTTCAAGACCACCCTGAACAAGAGTGAGACTCTGTTTCTAAAATAGAAAAAACTAGCTGGGTGTCATGACAGGTGCCTATCATCCCAGCTCAAGCACAAGACTTTAAGGTTGCTGTGAGCTGTGACACCACAGCACTCTACCTAGGGTGATAGAGTGAGACTCTGTCTCCAAAAAAAAAAAAAAAAAAACAGGAAGGAAGGAAGGAAGAAAGAAAGAAAGAAAGAAAGAGAGAGAGAGAAAGGAAAGAAAGAAAGAAAGAAAGAAAGAAAGAAAGAAAGAAAGAAAGAAAGAAAGAAAGAAAGAAAGAAAGAAAGAAAGTCTTCAGATCATAAAGAGTGAAAAACACCCCTAAACTGGCAGACCAAGTGCCAGGTCACTATCTGGGCAACTTGCTTCCTGCTGCTTCTCAGCATCAGTGTGTGCCAAGTGGCATGTGAGCCCCCACTTAGGTAGCCCTGAGAGCCACCTGGGCAGCAGGACTGTGCTCTCCCTTCTAGCTCTCTGTCCCTTCCCTACCGAATACTCCTGTGACCTTTGAGATGACTGCATCCACCTTCTCTCCAGCCTCTCCATGAGCTCTCCCCACTAATCTGCTGTGCATTCATTCACTGGACAAATACTTCCCCAGTCCCGTTAAGTACTGGGCACTATACTTGTCACTGGGGACACAACTCGGTGCTGTGAGAGAGAGCTCAGAATGTGTGAGAGGTACAGACAAGTAGATTGACACAATAGTGAGATACATGCCATGACCCAGAATACACTGTGCTGTAAGGAGCACAGAGACAGAACTCTTAGCCAGGTTGTTAGGGGAGCAGGTGGGGGCAACCCTACACCAGGGCAGTATTCCTGTTAGCTGGCTGTGCCATAGTGAGCATCAAACCTGTCCTGATAACACAGACATGGTGTTAGAAGTATTTTGGAGGGGTCCAGAGATCTCTTTTTCCTGATATCTCTCCTCTCACTCTTCCCTAATGTCCTCATTCCAGTCACCCGGATTCATAATCTACAAACTAAAATTAGACTTAGAAGTGGGCTGCAGCAGAATTTTGCTTCTGTAATTGACCAAGACAGATGGATTTCTGATCCTTCAGCCATCTCAGATTGGTGGCTTTCAGCAGAAAGGATCTGTTACATCGGGGTGCATTTATTCTTCTCCAGCTGCTTTTGGCCTGGGCTAGAGTTTTTATCCCCACTTTTTAACACCTCCATGAATTGGAAATATACTCTCATACCATACATTTCTGATACAGAAATACACTCTGCACTACACTGATATAAAATATAATGTGCTCTTTTATTGTTAAGTTCCCTAAGTCTTTTTTTTTTTTTTTGAGACAGAGCCTCAAGCTGTCGCCCTGGGTAGAGTGCTGTAGCATCACAGCTCACAGCAACCTCTAACTCCTGGGCTCAAGCGATTCTCCTGCCTCTGCCTCCCAACTAGCTGGGACTACAGACGCCCGTCACAATGCCCAGCTATTTTTTGGTTGCAGCCATCATTGTTTGGCAGGCCCGGCTGGATTTGAACCCACCAGCTCAGGTGTATGTGGCTGGTGCCTTAGCCCCTTGAGCCACAAGCGCCGAGCCAAGTTCCCTAAGTCTTGCTGGGTGCACAGCCTAAGTCAGAAAAGCAAGGAGCCAGTTTCAGCAATGTCTTTGCTCCTACAGACCAAGGACCTTTCCAGGGTGTGAGAATGCTTGTTACTCTTCACCTGTCTCCCATGTGATCAATCTCACACGAACCCCACAAAAGGACTTCAGAAACAAGCTGCAACCAGGGACTGGACCACTGGAGGACATGCAGACGGTCCCCTCACATGTCTCACCTCTGCCCTCTTTGGTGCATTGAGCTCACATCTCTCTCATGGCAAACTGGCTGGCTCCCTTTGACACCCAAGTCACAAGATATGATGTGAGACCCACAGCTCTCACCTTTACAGACCAGTAAAGATCATTGAGATGGCCTGGGAATCTGGTATCTCAACTCCAAATTCCAGCGAGGACCCTGACTGGCCCGGTTTGGTCAGGATGCCATCCTTGGACCAATCAACTCTGCACTGATGGGGGAGATGCCTATGTCCCCGTAATTGCTCTTGCTGTAACTGTGTAGCTCAAGATGGAGCAGTTTTCAGAAGGGGAGAGATTGGTTGGGCTGACAGTACAACCAGTCTTTAAAGCCTTTCTGGAAGGAAATCCACACACCAAGTGGATGGAGAAGGAACTTGCCATCATCCCTGGACTATACCACGTACCTGAATATTTTTCCATCTGCTGGGAATTACTTGCACCACCCTTCCCACCCTGCACCATCCTAGAGAACCCCTTATACGTCCAACTTGGATGCTACCTCCTCTCTGGTGCCTTCCTTGACTCCCACAGCTACACTAATTATACCTCTAGGTTCACCTTAGGGACAATGCATCTATTACAAGTACTTCCAGGTTGTGTCTCTCCTCAGTTGGATTGTTGTGGATTCCTTTGAGGCAACTGTCTCCTCTTTGTACCTTCAACTCTGAGCAACATAGACAGCACACGGCCAAGTGTTCAGGGCATACAGTATTTATTACAATCAAGTGCTTATTAAATAGATAAATTACTCATAATTTGAGGTTCGGTTCAAGCCTTTCTTCTACCACAGTGACATTCCCATTACCTGCCTAATGTTTCTTGAGTGCCTGCTGTGTACCCTACCCTGTTCAGGGTGCTGAAAAGAACCCTGTGCAATGGTGAAGTGATCAAAGGCTTTCTTTAAATAACATGGGAATTTCCATTCTCACCACTCCTATTCCTGAGACCCAGAACCTCTTGCCCAGATTTTTAGGAATCTACTAACTGACCTGACTAATTTTACCTTTATCTTGTTTGTCCTGCACTCAGGTCCCACAAGACCTGACCGCACCAGGTGTACGTCTCTAAAAAAAAAGAAAAATAGCCAGGCATTGTGGCGGGCACCTGTAGTCTCAGCTAAAGGCTAAGACAAGAGGATCACTTAAGCCCAGAGTTGGAGGCTGCAGTGAGCTATGAGGACACCACTGCACTCTAGCCTGTGGTGAGGGCTTAATAAATGTTACTCACTGAATAATGAATAAGCTAATGTATGTCAATCTCTTAAGAATTCCACAAAGTTTCCTACTAATTGTGACGGACTGAACTTTTGCTTCCTCCTGAAATTCATATGTTGAAGGCCTCACCCTCATGATATTTTAGAGGTGGGGCCTTTGAAAGGCAATTAGCTTTAATGAGGTCATGAGGGTGAGGCTCCTACAATGAGATTAGTGTCTTTACAAGAAAAGGAAGAGAGTACAGACTTCTCTCTCTCTGCCTACAATGAAAAGTGAGTTGTCTGCAGGCCAGGAAGAGGGCCCTCACCAGAAACTAAACCCTGATGGACTTTGATCTTGCACTTTCCAGCCTCCATCACTGTGAGAAAATAAATTTCTTTTGTTTAGGCGACCCAGTCTATAGTATACTGTTATGGCAGCCTGAGTTAAGACACTAATTTTTCAAGTTTTGCAATGTTGTCCCCTCATCTCCACAAATAAGCTGCTGTTTGTTAGATTCTCAGTCCTAAGGTTAGTTCAGCAAATAAAGTCATTCTCATTGCCACTGTAGTGACATCAAATCTAAACAGTTCTGCTAGATTTTCAAGGTCCTTTAAAATCAACCCTACCATATGTATCTACCGCAAAAATACTTCCTCCTATCCCACACTAATCTGTTTCAATAAAGAAAGTGTTCTCACACATGTAAGAGACACATTTGCTTTGATATGACATTTATCTCATTTAAAAATAAGTCAATTGTAGAAAAGTTGGAAAAATTAGAACAATACTAAGATGAAAAAGCATCTCCTATGGGCCAAATATTACTATTCATTTTCTTGCCATCTCTTTTCAATGGATACATATTTAATACTTAATTATGTTGTCTTATAGCAAAATTGACAGCATGTGGTTTTACAATATGCTTGTTGTTTCCCTTAGTGATAACTGAACATTTCTTTCTGCCTCTATGTCTCCAACTAGATCATTTACAACTAGATCAGATATAGGAATCTTAAGAGTTGCAAGAAACCAGAGCAGGGCAGGTCAACTTAGGTAAGGTTTGAAGAAAGTGATGAAAAAACAGCTTCTGCTAAACAGTCCCAGAGAAAGGGAGCTCTCTTCCTTGTCCATGGATGGGAAGAATTACTTCCTGGAAGGCTCTTTCATTGTCCAGAAGCCGAAATTGGAATCTGTGAGTCTCTGTGTTCTAATTCTTCCCTCTTGACAAGTACAGAAAAGCTAGAGAGTCTTCCTGACAGCCTGTCAAGTCCTCAGGACTGATGGCATGGCCCCTCTTCTAAGTTCAATAATTCTGAACCCTCCCATCTTAAATACCACCTGGTTGCATTCTCACTGTCAATCTTCTTGGTCATGCTATTAAACTGTGTCATTTGGGTAGAATTACAAGTATATCTTAATTACTTCTTTATAATCTTACATGTTTTTCAAAATTTCGATCATGAATTTATCTGCTTCCATTATTAGAAAAAATAATTCAATATATAATATTACTTCTCTGTTGTCCTACTATTATTATTTTTTGCTCTTCAATGGCTGGCTCCTTATGAGCCACTGATTACTCTGTTGTGCTGTCCACCCCTCCCCCAGCAGGTGCTTCCTTTGACTCTCTAGTGGCTAGGCTGGGGCTCCATATTCCCCGCTGTCAGGGGCTTCACCTAGCAGAGCCTCCCAAGCTCACACATGACTCTCTCATGGCCACACAACAGCATGGGAGACTTCATTCAGTGCCTTGTCAAGGTACCCTCTGCATTTCCTATCCTTCTGACAATAAGCATATTGAGTGAATGAAAATAAAATCCTTTGGTAATGAAAGTTACCAGGAGTTTTGTTTGACATGAATTAATGAATTAACTCTGGGATGATCGTATTCTTTGTAAAGTGCTCCCAGACCACCTTTTAAATAATTTTAGAATGCTGCTGAGTGACATTAGGCTGACATCCCAGGAACCACATTCTTCTCTTTTTGAAAGTCAGGACATTTCGCTCTCTCTGGGTGGTTAGTCCTTCCACTCTTTTCTTTTCTTTCTTTTTTTTTTTTTTTTTTTGAGACAGAGTCTCACTTTGTTTCCCTCAGTACAGTGCCATGGTGTCATAGCTCACAGCAACTCCAAACTCTTGGGCTCAAGCTGAAAGCACCTATAGTGAGAATAAGATGGTGTTTGTCAGGCTAGGGCGGACATAACACAGCTGGTCTGGTCAGTTTAGGTCCTCCCTGACCTTTACCCCCTGTCTCCCATCCTTACTGTTTTATAAATTTAGCTCCCACCCTAGAGATGCCTATCTTGAGTAGTTAAAGTGGACTGATGTGGGAAATTAACTTTTGAATTGAAATGTTGTTTATTGTTTATGAGTCACGGGTTCTGCCAGTTATTGTTTAAGATAAGGGTTAACACAGTCTTCACTTTGAACTTAAGTGTATAAAACTATAATGTCGGAAATGGAAGAACTGAACAGTTTTAGAGAAGCTACTCTCACTGTTCTCCAGAATCCCAGCCTACTGACAAAGTTTGAAGGACCTGTCCCCGTCTCTGCATATTGGCTGACAGTGACAGGCAGCCAGACCCTCTTCATCTGGTAACAAAGCAATCCTCTTGCCTCCGCCTCCTGAGTAGCTGGGACTGCAGGCACCCACCACAATGCTTGGCTATTTTAGAGATGGAGGTCTCACTCTTGCTCTGGCTGGTCTCAAGCCTACCTGAGCTCAGGGGATCCACCCACCTCACCTCCCACAGTGTTAGGATTACAGGCATGAGCCACTGCGTCCCACCACTCCTTCCTCTCGTGGCTAACCCATCCTACAAGTCCTGTCTCCTCTTCATGCTATTTTAGAACATTCAGTGGATTTGCCCTTTCTGAAACTCCTATAATCACTTGTAACAGAATGAAGCAACAGCAATAGTAACAGTTACCACTCACTGAGAGCATCCTTTATCACGCTTAGAACTTACTTACCACTGTGTCATACTTTTGGATATACCATGTATATGACTCAAGTTTTAATCACTTGGGTAACAGCTGATATTATCATCATCATTTAGCAGATAAAGAAGCAGATTCAGAGAGGTTCAGGCTCCTGCATTGCTCAGTGACCCTCAGCCAGAGAACAGTGGTGGCTTCATGATTCCTGTGGGTTTATATGGGTCCAAAGTCCAAGTTCTTACTTCCTCAGTCCCCAGGGCACCATTTCTAGGGCTATTACTTGCGGGAATTTCATCTTAATACGCTTCTCATGCAGTACCTACCATGGCCACAGGCACACAGTTGGTGTCCTTGTTGGCTACGTGATTTTTCTAGAGTGCTGCACCCACCTTCCATAAGTTCTGGCAGCATCCACCTCTACCTCCAGCCAACTGAAGGGGGCTGGGCAGAGGCCCATTGCAGGCCCAGCCCAGGAGTCGTCCCTTCTCACTGTAGGATGGGAGTGGCACCACATTGCAGAAACCAAAGTTTCCTCCTTCTATTCTCTCCCACTGAGCCCATAGGACTCAACCAACAGTTCTGAGAATCCAGTTCTCAACAAGGCCTTCCTGGCTGGTATGGAATTCTGTGTTTTCCTCTTAGCCCAATCAGGAGGCCTCCTCTGACAAAACACTGGGCCAGGCATCTTGAGAGGGGCAGAACTAAGAGGCCCTTTTCAGCTTCCAGAAACTTCTATTTCAGCTGCCACCAGTGCAGGGACTGACATTTGGTTGGGAGGCACATTGTGACTGTTGCCCATTCCCAGGACAATCACTGAGGTCAGGAGGGCTTTAGGGAAGTGACCCTTGAAGAAGGTGTGTGTATGGGAAGAAGGATGACAGACAGCTGGATGCTGATAGACAAGAAGGAAAGGTGGAAGCATGAGCAAAGGCTTGGTGGGGTGGACACACACGACTCAATCAAGTGACAAGGAGTAACACACCTGGCTGGGCCTTCATGCCTCTCCAACCAGGGAATGACAATGACCCTGAAATACTCAGTTTAAGAAGTGTGTGTGTTAAGGCAACTCTCACCATACCTATGGCCCAGCCTTATTCTACAGAACACAGAAATCCTGCTGTTGGGACTGGGTGATAGGAGCCCCAGTCCAGTACACAACCCCTTGGTTTTCCAGCCCAGAAGTGGAAGCACTTCTTTACCACCTCCTCCTTTCCCATGCCTATCTAAGCCAATTCCTCTCCAAGTCCTGCCTATTTCACCATCCAACAGCTCTTCAAGTAGGGCAGAGTAGCTCACACCTGTAACCCTAGCACTTTGGGAGGCCGAGGAGGAAGAGTTACTTGAAGACAGGCGTTCAAGACCAGGCTGAGCAAGACCAAGACTACAACTCAAAGAGAGAGAGACAGAGAGAAAGTAACAGGGTGTGACGGCTCATGCCTGTAATCCCAGCTCTCTGGGAGGCTGAGGTGGGTGGATTGCTTGAGCTCCGGAGTTTGAGACCAGCCTGAGCAAGAGTGAGACCCCATCTCTGAAACAAAAAAAGAAAAATAGCCAGGCATTGTGGCGGGCACCTGTAGTCTCAGCTAAAGGCTGAGACAAGAGGATCACTTAAGCCCAGAGTTGGAGGCTGCAGCGAGCTATGAGGACACCACTGCACTCTACCCCAGGAGACAGTGTGTGTCACAAAAAAAAAAAAAAAAAAAGCTCTTCAGTCACCTGACAGGTGGGCACCATCACATCTCCTCTGTCTCATGAGGATGAGCCCCTCCTGATCCTTCTCTGCCCTGTTGTTCTTCATTGTCCACCCACATCCATGTGGCTCCCCCATGCCTGCCACTCTAGTGCCTGCCTAGGCCCTCAGGTCCAGGGCCCTCTGTGGCTCTCCTGGGTCATCTCTTGCCACACTAAGCTCCCAAAATACTCTGGTTTAGTTCTGGGCCTTTAGCTCAACTTATGATTAAAATGCCCTTCCCAACAGTCCTTCTTATATGTGTTTAATCCTCACGGGAACCTCATGAGGACAGGAAGCAGAGAGGTGAAGTAGCTTACCTGTAGTCACACAGCTCATAATAATGGGGCAGGATTCATTCCCATAGCCCAGCTCTTTAAATGCTAGATTACTGTCTCTTTGTAACCTTCTGTGGGTACCCGCAGCCCCCTCACCATTCTGCATTCTCACATTTACTAGCAAGCCCCTACTGCACATCAAGTTCCTGCTTATGTGACATCCCTCCAGGAAGCTTTCTCTGGGAACCACCCAGGTTTGAGTTAGGAAAGTGGATTCCCTACTTTGTGGCACATTTGGAATCACTCAGAAATGTTTCCTGCCAGACTCCGATTCCTAGACACTGTGATTAAATTTTGGAACCCACTCCACTTCTAAGTACAGCAAATCTATAATCACTGGCAGTTCTCAGATTTGGGCATGCCTCACAGTCACCAGGAGGACATAGGTGGCTGGGCATACCCCCAGAATTTCTCACTCTGTACCTCTGGATTAAAGCCCAAGAATCTACATTTCTAAGATGTTCCCAGGTGAGACTGCTGCTGGTGGTGGACCAGGGACCGTGTTCTGAAAGCCTCTGAGCTAAGGGGGCCGCCAGGTGCCCTGGTGTCCCCACAACACCCAGCGCTGATCACCACCTAAACCCTTGTCACTCTGCCGTCTGTGTGTGCTTCTCCACTACCCAGCCAGCCCCGAGCTTCCTGCTTAGTTACCTTTGGTAGCAGATGTCAAAACAGGCTGGATCAATGAATCCATGAGACACCCAGGCAGGCTTCACAGTCCACAGCAATCGTTTTTTCTCAGAGGGAAAAAAGCTGCAATTATAATTAGTGTTATCTTTTGCTGAGCACCTCCTGAGGGCCAGGCACTGTCCTAAGTGCCTCACACAAAGGGCACCTCTAATCCTCACAACACTAGGAGGTAGGTTCTACCATCATTCTGTTTCATACACCAGGAAACTCAGGCACAGACTGGGAAAGGGGCAGAGCTGGGATTCCACTTTAACTGCTATACTAGGAGGCCCTTTGCCAGGTAACCCCAAAGCTCACCCCCAACCTTGCAGCCCCCTTCTGCGGCCCAGACTCCCAGTGGGTTTCAGAGTACATGTCTCCATCTATTGGTAATCTGTGAGATCAACTGAGTGGGTTTAAGCATCTCTGAAATGACTCGATCTCACAGACCTGAACAGAAATAGAGCACAGTGCTCTCATGTATTTCAGCAAAATGTACACGTGCATAAACCTATCCTGGGTCACAGTGTAAAATGCAAGTCTGACTATCAGTCATCATCAAAAAAAGTCTGCAAAACACTCACTGGCTTAGAGAAAAAGCATACACCAAACCCCCATGCTAGTCCTTCTCAGTCTGCCCCAGCAGGAGTGAGGGAAGAGCTAGGCCGGCCTCTGCTGGGCACTGCCAGGATTGCACCAGGAGCCGGGTTTATGGTTATGCGGAGAGAGTACCAACTTCCTCAATATCCAAATACAAAAAAAAAAGTTAAGTAAAATTTTAAATCATGTCAATTTCCAAAATAAATGCCACACTGGTCATCTGTCCCACACTCAGTCTTCACCCTGGTCTGATGGCTTTTTGTCTGAAATAATGTCATCTTCCCAGGTAGAGCCAAAGACACTCCTGGGGGCACAAGGGACGTCTCTACCCAGACCACGGTGGCTGGCTGTCCAACCAGCATGGACAACTGCCTGATCATTCAGCTAAGGATCTGAACACCCAAGCAAGAAACATCAAGGCTCACGTCTTTTTCTTGTTGCAAAAGCAAAGAAGGTAAGTGATGTCTACCCTACTTCATTAAATCTTTTGTTCCTGGCCAGGCTCATAGTGGCTCATGCCTGTAATCCTAGCACTCTAGAAAACCAAGGTGCTGGATCACTCAAGCTTCAAGAGTTCCAGACCAGTCCGAGCAAGAGTGAGACCCTGACTCTAAAAATACCTCGGTGTTCTGGCAGGTGCCTGTAGTCCCAACTACTTAGGAGGCTGAGGCAAGAAGATCACTTAAGCCCAAGAGTTTGAGGTTCCTATGAGCTATGACTCCACGGCACTCAACCCCAGGGCAACATAGACTCTGTCTCTGCACAAAAAAAAATCTTTGCTCCTACCTATCCTCACTTCACACGTGACAACTCTGAGGCCTGCAGTCACAGGTGAGGAGTAGAAGAGCAACTTCCAGTAGCTGGCCCTTCTTATCCCCAGGCCAGCCCTCTGGAGACAGAGGAAGTGGTTGGGGGACGCCTGTCTCAGCTCTAGCTTTGTCCTGCCTTTCAACTTCACCTATGCTGTCCCTCACAAGATGAGGCAATGATCTCTGAAGGGTAAAGCCTTCCTAGTTTAGACCTTTTAGAGGTCCCCAAACCCTAACTACTGAATCTGTAATCCTTATTAATATGAAATAAAGATAAATAAAGCTCTCTTATAGATAGCTCATTTTCCCTTTTTTTTGTTTTTTTCTTTTTTTAGAGACAGTCTCACTTTATTGCCCTTGGTAGGGTGCCGTGACGTAACAGCTCACAGCAACCTCCAACTCCAGGGCTTAGGTGATTCTCTTGCCTCAGCCTCCCGAGTAGCTGGAACTACAGGCGCCCGCCATGACGCCCAGCTATTTTTTTGTTGCAGTTTGGCCAGGGCTGGCACCCCACTGACTGAGCCATAGGCACCACCCCATTTTCACTATTTTTAACCATACTACTGGAGGGTGAATCTGTCTACTGTGGACCATTATGCAGGCTAAGCCTGTTTTGGGGGGGAGCTCAGGAAGGGTGGGCAAGTAGAGGATTTGGAGATATGGGCAATTTGTAAGGAAACAGATGAGGAGCAGTAAAGGAAGAGGATAACAAAGGCCTCATAAATGGCACAGGGAAGGTACTTCCCTAGACACTGCCTACAGCCACACACCTGGAGTCTGGCTGTTCCTGGAACAAGAGGGTCTGATGTCCAACTTTTAAGTCCATGGCAGAATAAAGGGAGTACACGCAGCCACATGAACCAGCAGGCAGAGCTGATCCCAAGAACCTAGCCCCCAAGCCCACAGACATCTTGGTGTGAACTCTGGGTTGCCATGGGGGCATTCCACAGAGAAGGAGGGCTGATGTCCCCCTTCCCCAGAGAAGCTGATATCTTAAGGGAAACCTGAGTTTCTACAGTGGCCTTGTACTCACTCCGGAACACATTAGACAACAAAAAGAGCAAACTAAGTGGTGAAATGGATCAATACCTGGAATTATATAATCTCCCTAGATTTAACCAAGAATAAACAGATCTTTTGAACCATCTAATATCAAGTGCTGAGATAGAAAAAACAATAAAAAAGTTTCCAACAAAAAAAAAAGCTTGGAACCAGATGGCTTCACAGCAGAATTCTATCAAATTTTCAAAGATGAGCTTGTTACCTGTACTGCAGAACCTATTCCAAAACATTGAGAAGGAAGGAACCTTCCCAACATGTTCTATGAACCAAACATCACCCTGATACCAAAAACCTGAAAGGACCGAACGGAAAAAGTGAACTACGGACCAATTTCACCACTGAATACTGATACAAAAATACTCAACAAAATCTTAGCTAATACATTCCAGCTACTCATTTAATTATATATCATGATCAAGTAGGCTTCATCCAAGGGATGTAAGACTAGTTTATCATACACAAATCCATAAATCTAATTCAACATACCAATAGAAGCAAAAACAAGGACCATATGATCCTCTCAATAGATACAGAAAAAGCATTTGCCAAAATTTAGCATCCTTATCTAATAAGAACACTTAAGAAAATATGCATAGCTGGCACATTTCTTAACCTGAGTAAAGCAGTCTATGGTAAACCCACAGCTCACATCATACTGAATAGAGGAAAAACTTAAAGCTTTTCCACTTAGAACTAGAACCAAACAAGAATGTCCACTAATACCACTATTATTCAATAGTTTCTTGAAGTTCTAGTCAATGCAATCAGGCAAGAGAAGGATATAAAGGGCATCCAAATGAGGGACAGAGGAGGTCAAATTCACCCTCTTGGCTGATGCTATGATCTTATACTAAGAAAACTCCACAGACTAAACCACAAAATTCATGGAAATGATCAGGAAATTCAGTAATGTCTCAGAGTATAAAATCACTGTCCACAAAGTAGACAGTAGACTTTGTATACGCCAAATACAACCAAGATGATTTGCAAATCAAGGACACAAATAACTTCAGAGTAAAAAAAGAAATGAAATACCTAGGAATATACCTAACAAAGGAGTGAAGGATCTTTACAAAGGGAATTATGAAACTCTAAGAAAAGAAAGTACAGAAGGCATTAATAAATGAAAGAAAATACCATGCTCTTGGCTGGGAAGAATCAACATTGTTAAAATATCTAGTTTCCAAGGTAATGTACAGATTAAATGCAAACCCCATTAAATTATCAGCATCATACTTTAAATATTTGGATAAAATAGTACTTCCTTTTGTATGGAGCCATAAAAAACCATGTATAGCCAAGGCTATTCTTAGCAATAAAAACAAACCTGGAGGTATCTTTCTACCAGACTTCAGGCTACATTTCAAGTCCACAGTAATCAAAGAAGCATGGTATTGGCACAAAAATAGAAACATAAACCCATGGAACAGAATAGAAAATCAAGAGATGAAACCTGTCCCCGCTTGGCACCTGATCTTTGATAAGATGGTCATAATGTGGGGAAAAGAATCCTTATTCAACAGGTGGTGCTGGAAAAACCAGATAATCACATGTATAAGACTGAAACTCGAACCACACCAGTCACCACTCAGAAAAATTGACTCAAGATGTGTAAAAGATTTAAATCTAAGGCATGAGATGATAAAGATCATAGAAGAAAGTGTGGGAAAACTCTTGATGATGTTGGACTGGGGAAATATTTTATGACAAAGACTTCAGCAGCAATCACAACAACAACAAAAATAGGCAAATAGGACTAAATTAAGCTGAAAAGCTTTGACACAGGGACACAAGAAATAAAGTAAAAATACAACCTTTAGAATGGGAAAAAGTATTTTCAGGGTATGAATCTGTCATAGGGTTGATTACTAGAATCTACAGAGAGCTCTAATCAACATACTCAAAAACAGAGTAAACAATCCCATTTATCACTCGGCAAGAGATATGAACAGAACCTTCTCTGATGAACACAGATAAGTGGCTAACAAACATGTAGAAAAAATGGTCATCATCCTGACCACCAGAGAAATACAAATCAAAACAACTCTAAAATATCACCCAACCCCAGTGAGAATAGCTCCCATCACAAAGTCTCAAAGTGATATAGGTTGGAGTGGATGTGGAGAGGCAGGAACACTTTTACACTGATAGTAGGACTGTAAACTGATACAACCTTATTGGAAGGAAGTATGGAGAATCTTCAAAAAAGTTAAATTAAACCCTCCACTTGATCTTGCAATCCTATTACTAGGCTATCCTGTAGGGAAAAAAAAATCATTTTATCATAAGAACATTTGCATTAGACTGTTTATTACAGTTCAATTTACAATCACCTAGATGTGTAAACAACCTACATGCCCACCAACACAGGAATGAATTAACAAACTGTGGTGTATGTATACCATAGAATACTATTCATCCATTAAAAAATATGGAGACTTCTCATCTTTTGTATTAACCTGGATGGAGTTTGAACACATTCTTCTTAATAAAGTATCACAATAATGGAGAAGAAAGAATTCAATATACTCTATTCTAATCTGAAGCCAGTAGACAATCTAATACATGCCCACATAGGAGAAAAACTCAAATCAATTCCAGCTGGGGGACAAGGGAGCAGGGAGAGGGGAGGGTTTTTTTTCCCACTTCATGGGCACAATGTTAGGGTGTATGGTGTCTTCGGGGCAGTGCATAATTATAAGAGGTACTTTACATAACAAAGGCAAACCTCATAACCTAATTCTTTCTACCCTCAATTAATGCCCAAAACATTTTAGTACTCAGATGGTTCAGGGCATCTTAGACCCTAGAACTCCTGAAATAGGTAAAAGCAATTCTGCTTTGGACATACCATTCTTAACTCAGGGCATATTCACAGTTACAAGGAAACAAGCTATGATGAGTAAAGTCAATAGTAACAAGTAAACTTAGCGACCCAAGAATTTGAAAAGTTAGAAACAAAAATCACTCTAACCCTAAAAAAAAGTAATGTATTCCACATTTACTAAGTTTCACATATACCCTTGTAAGATGCACTGCAGGTGTAATCCCACCAATCCCCCTCCCTCTACCCACCTCCCCCTTCTCTCCCCTCCCTTTCCCCCTTCCTCCTATTCTTAGGTTGTAACTGGGTTATGTCTTAGCACAATAACTAAGAAAATGCCAGGAAGGCTATGTTAACCAGTGTAATGAAAATGTGTCAAACGGTCTATGAGACTAGTGTATGGTGCCCCATGACCACATTAATGTACACAGCTATGATTTAATAAAAAAAAAAAGTAATATATTATGAAAAATGATAACTTTTCAAATAAAAGTATGATAATGAATCTGAAACTTAAAAAGACAGAAAAAATAGAAATACAATGAGTGTAAAGGTAAATAAGCTAAAACTTTAATTTCTGAATATAATGGATTTCAGAAACCAGATCTTTCCTACATTAAATTCTAGATAAAATACATTAAAAAACTATTTTCATATATTGTGAAATAGGAAAATCTGAGAGAAAAAAACAAACATGGTAAGTGCTACAACAGCCACAGCTTGTGGCTTATCATCCATAGCACATGAACAGGAGCTCAGAAGTCTCCATGAGCTCAGGAGACAGAGTTTCAAACATCTGCCTAAGGTCTTTCCCTGGATACTGATAACTGCAAATGCATGAGAGGAAATTCCTCCAGTCTGGGAGATGGGGCCTGGAGAGCCTGAGCCTAGCAATTGAAGTCACAGTATGAGGGATAGTATATACCCACGTATAAGATGCTAAGATCTCCGCATACATAAGCCAAATTTTCAGGTAGAATTTTCAGAAAGGTTAAAGTAATAGTTCTAAATTAACCATAGACTGACTAATAGTGTGCTTTACCCACACCACCAAGCCTTAAAAGCAAATTCAAAAGGATCAAACTGATTCCCAGTAACTTAATTTTGAACAAT
The DNA here is from genome assembly GCA_963574355.1 of Loris lydekkerianus. NCBI lineage: Eukaryota > Metazoa > Chordata > Mammalia > Primates > Lorisidae > Loris > Loris lydekkerianus. The sequence goes on from CAUYPK010119375.1 coordinate 24,457, forward strand.
ATCTTCATGAATATATCAATAAATAAATAAAATTCAGTAGTCAAAAAGTTCCTCATCCTTTAAAAAGTTATTAGACATTCAAAGCAACAGGAGAAAATTGGTTAGTAAAAATACACTAAAAGGAGGAAGATAATGGAAATGACAGATGATGATCCTAGTGCTGTTATAATTATTTCCATAAGTACCTGAAAATATAAGACAACATGAACATGCTGCAAAGTGGAATTCAATTTTATAAGACCCAAATGGAACATCAGGATGAAAAGTATAATATCTGAATGAAAAACTCTTATTGGTTGTGATTAACTGGATCAACTGATATTACACTGGATTGTATTTAGCAATAAAAACTGTACAAAGTGAAACACAAAAAGAAAATCAAAACATCAATCACATGTGGGAAAATATCACATATATACATGATATACACACATACACACACACACATATCACACCAAGAGAGGATATATAGGAGGTAGTAGTCAAAGAAACATATATTTTTAAAAATGGTTGAAAAAATTTTCCTGATTTGATGAAAATTCTAAGTCCAGAAATACAAAAAGCTTAACCAATCCAAATAGAATAAACAATAAAAGAAACAAATAGACAAAGAAAAACCCATGGTATCTATGGGCAAGTCATGCTAAAAACAAGGGGGAAAAAAAGGGTACATAAAAACCAAATTGTTGGTTTATTTGATTATCACAAAAACCTTATTGAGGCAGACACTTTTTATCCCCACAATGAAGATAATAAAACAGAGGCACAAATGAATTTAAGTAATTGACCCGTTGTGCATAATCTATCATGTGTTGGAATCGTGTCTTAATACAAAACCCATGCATTTAATATACTTCCCTCCAAATAGAGACCAAAGAATTCCTAAGAACCAGGACAGGCAGGCATGTGTGGTTAGACAAGGAGCTTTCAGCTGAGACTGAGTCTGATGTAATCCTCACTTGGCCTGTTTTAAGCAAGCACCAGATATCTTGCCAACCATCCACATCATCTGGGCTCCCTAGGTTACAGAAGGAGTGTGTTTATAAAAGAAGGAGGGAATCCGATCAATAAAGTATGAGAAACCAGGGTTGCTTTACTTTTTAATATATTTGGCACACTGTTAGCATTATTTAAACGTTAATAGTTTGCATCAACCGAAACTGCTAAGGTTTACCGAATGATTATTCTCATGCCAGGTACTGTTTCAGGCACATTATAGCTATAATGCACAATAATTTTTAGACAAATGGTGTTATTATCCACATTTTATAGATGGGAGAAATGAGGTAGAGAAACTAAGGGAGTTTCTCAAGATTATACACATAGCTAGTAGGAGGCCAAATCTGCTTGGATTCATAACTCATACTTTTAACTATACCACATTATTACCTAAAAGGGTAATTGGTGTAAATAGTATCCTCTCTGTTTCATAGCAGCAAACACTGACATTCCATGGTTCCAATTTCTAACTCAAAGTGGATAGTATTTCTGAATAGTAATTTTCTTTCTTTTTTTCTAGAGACAGGTGCTCATTCTGTTGCCAGTGCTAGAGTGCAGTGGTGTGATAATAGCTCACTGCAGCCTGAAACTCCTGGGTTGAAGTAATCCTTCTGCCTCAGCCTCATCAGTAGTTGGATGTATAGGTGCCTATCTCCATGCCTATGGCTAATGTTTTTTAAATTTTTTTAAAGAATGAATGCTATGGCGCCCCGGCTGGCTGGCTAGTCTGAACTCCTGATATTAAATGATATTCCTACCTCAACCTCCCAAATAGTAGGCACCTGGCTCTGAATTTTATATGTATAGAAAATTTGAGACAGAGTCTTACTCTGTTGCCTGGGCTAGAGTGCGCTGGCAAATGGAACACTTCTCCACTTTGGCTTTCAAAGTTCCTGTTTGAATATTTACTAGTAACACCAAGCTCTGCACCTGACATGGGTCCACCTAGGCCCCACAGCCTGGCTTCAAAGCCCACTGGAGTGGCCCTCCTACTTATCACAGAGTAGACTGCCAGTGAATGCTGGATGTGGACCCAATGCTCTAGCACTCTAGCTTACAGCAACCATAAACTCCTGGGTTCAAGCAACCCTCTTGCCTCAGTCTCCCAAATAGCTGGGACTACAGGTGCTCCCCACAATGCCTGGGTAATTTTTAACTTTTTTAATAGAGATGGGTCTTACTCTTGCTCAGGCTGGTAATTCCTAAACTCAAGCAATCCTCACTCCTCGGCCTCCCAGATTGCTAGGATCACCAGGCTTGGCGAATCATAATTTTTAATAGTTAAAATGTATTAAACAACATTTATTTTATGACAGGCACTCACAAGGCATTTTATGTACATCACTTCATTTAGTCCTCACCACAAAAACTGAAAGGTGGGGATTACTGTTCATATTTCAAAGAAAAGGAAACTGAGAGTCAGGGGATAAGTGTGGACCCAGAATGGGCAGCCAGCTTGGTCTAGCTCAGGCACACCTACCTTTGATCCCTCATCTATATCCCTTCAAAGTCAGAAGGACTACCTTTTACTATCCTGGTACTTGATAATTGGATAAGAAAATTGCCCTGAGAGCAAATAAGGTCATTCAAATCTCCAGTAAATGATAGCTCCTCATGATCACTTTTTTTTTTTATTAAAAATTTTATTTTTATTATTGTTCTTAAAAAGGCTATAAAATACCTAGAAAAACATTGAAACATCTCTTTTCAACTGATAATCTTCTATGATTTACATGTGAGAATGTTAGATTTTACATTTAGAATATACTTAGAATTTCTGAATAATTTTAATAGAAATTGATTAGAAGAAATGAGAACATCAAACCTTAAAGATTTTCCATTTAACCTAAATTTAAGCTTTTGAAAGCTATACATTTCTTGATAAACACAGCTCACCAAGACACTTGATGCTGCCACTAATGATGAGGCTGACCTGCAGGGCAGAGATGTATATGCTAGACCTGCTGGGCCCTTCCATACAAATGATCAAAGTCGTCTTTTCTTATTTATTCTCTCATATTCATAATAAAAGTACAAACAGTAAAAGATGTAAATTGCACAGAAGGATCTAAAATAACAAGTAAATTTCCTTTTCTCCTATAACAGGGCAATCTGGTATCCTCAAAATCCTTAAATAGTAAGTCAACTTTGGAGTCTTTTTATCTGAAAATAATTTTCAGTCCTCTGGAACTGTGTTGATCATCTTATATATTACCTCTGTTACAGAGGAAAGTCATTCAGTCTTCTCCTTCTTTAAAAAAAAAAATTAAAAAGCAACATGCACACACTGCTCAGAGATAGCCAGCGCAGGCAGCACCTCAGACTCCTTTGGATCTAGTTGTGGCTCAAGAGAGAGTCCCTTGCATCACTCAGAAACGCTGGCTGTAGGAGCTCAGCTAGCCCTTCCTGAATGCCTCAGATCCTTCTCCCCAGTTGCACATTCTTTGGGAAAAGAGTAACTCAGCAAGTATGTAAGCGGAGAAGATAAGAATCTTCCAAGAGATGAACTAGAAATATTTCTGCTGTATCTTGTGGGGTCAACAGGGTTTGGGCTTGCCAATTGAAGTGCACACCACGAGTGAATTTACTGAGTATTTCTCTCGCCAGGTGGATGAAGGGGGTGTTCCTTAAAAGGAGGTTTGTGCTCTTCTGAAGTTTTCAGTTCTATTTTAACTACAACGGTCTCCTCTGACCATGTTCATGGGAGGAAGTGCCTAGGGAAGAGCCCCACTGCAAGGGGCCCGGACTTGGACTGGAGCGGCACCTTGTTGTAGCCTCTGGCTTGCATCTCAGGTGCTGGGCCACAGAGGGTCCTGGTCACCAGCCCCAGGGCTCTGAGTGCTCTGACTTCCAGGTCCAGGGGCAGCCCGGAGCGACCGGTCCCACAAGCCACGGAGGAGTCCAGCTAACTTCTGAGCTGCCTCGTGTTCAAATTGTGTGCTTCATCCACTTCTCCACCAGCATTTTTTAAATCCCAGATTCATAGCTGACTCTAGAATGTCTAGAGTCTGACTCTAGAATGTCTCTGGCTAGAGGGACTCCATCACTTGTGTTTTTAATTACATTAGTGGAAAAGTCTGAGTTCCATCAGGTTCACTGACGAGTCGTGTATCTGTATTTCCAAAAAGCTAAGTCACAGTCATGGACCCACGTTAATTCATCAAGGTCAGCTCCTAAGAAATCTTAAGCTAATTGGTCACCAAACTTTCTTCTAGAGCAGAGGTTCTCAACCTGTGGGTCATGAGCCCTTTGGGGATTGAATGAGTCTTTCATAGGCGTTGCCTAAGACCATCCTGCATATCAGATATTTACATTACAATTTATAACAGTAGCAAAATTACAGTTATTGTAGGATAATATTTTAAAATAAACATATCCTACATCAAGCACACAAAGTAAATTCGGTGTGAGTTTAAAATGACTTACTTTTCTTCCAGAGACTTAAGAAATCTGGATGCCACCCACCCCCCCACCCCCACCCCCACCCCCGTTACTCACAGAGATAGGCTTTTTTGGGAAATTCCTTAGGCCTTTTCTCTGAGGCAGTACTCCCTGTTAAGCCTGAGATCCAAGGGCGTGCAGCCCTTCCTCAGAGACACTGGCCAGAGGGTTGACGTATGTTAACGACATATTGTCAGAGGTCTATAGATATTCTGCCCTGAAGAAAGGACACAGTCATTACTTCATACTGGGTAAACTGAGTGAATGGTTGAGAATATTCTATTAACTTTGTTCCCCTGGGGCTACTTCTGTCTTTGTGCCCTGCTTAGAGATTAGTCATTGTCTTGAAAATAGGAGAGATTTACTAAGA
>CAUYPK010119376.1:0-12526 GCA_963574355.1 Loris lydekkerianus
TATGAAACTCTAAGAAAAGAAATAGCTGAAAATATTAACAGATGGAAAAATATACCATGCTCATGGCTGGGAAGAATCAACATTATTAAAATGGCCATACTACCCAAAGCAATATATAATTTCAACGCAATCCCTATCAAATCTCCACTGTCATACTTTAAAGACCTTGAAAAAATAATACTTCGTTTTATATGGAATCAGAAAAAACCTTGAATTGCCAAGACATTACTCAAAAATAAAAACCAAACAGGAGGAATCACCCTACCAGACCTCAGACTTTACTACAAATCGATAGTGATCAAAACAGCATGGTATTGGCACAAAAAAAGAGAAATAGATATCTGGAACAGAATAGAGAACCAAGAGATAAATTGATTGAACTTTTAAATCTTTTTTTTTTTTTTCATTCCCATAATAAAATAATTTAGACTAAAATTTTAAGTCCTTTGTAATCGAAAATTCTGAGCTCTTTGTTTGATGTTGGTGGTTTCTTAGATCTGCAGTCCCCAACCCTCAGGTGTCAGAGTGATACTAGTCTGTGTCCTATTAGGAACGTGGCCACACAGCAGGATTGAATGACCAAAGCTTTATCTGCATTTATAGTTGTCCTCCATTCCTCGCACCTCCGCCTGAATTAGATTCTCATAAGAGCACAAACCCACTGTAAACTATGCACATGAGGGATCCAGGGTTCAAGCTCCTAATGAGACTCTAATAACCCCCTTCCCATTTCTGGGCAAATTGTCTTCCTTGAAATGGGTCCCTGGTGTCAAAAGATTGGGGACCACTATCTGAGATGATGCTAAAATATGTACTGCTTAATGTCTAGGCAGACTGATCTCTTAAAGTTTACTCCGTTTGGGAGTAAATGTGGTTTATTTACAGAGCCCTCAAGGAAACTTAATTTGATAATAGAATTCTAGGGAATGCCATTAATAAGAGGGTGGTCAATAAAAGAGGCTTCGGTGAAGATGTTTGAGAAGGGATGTTCTGGAAAACAGGAATAAAACCTTCATGGAGATAAATAGAAAGAAAGAAAAGATCATCATAATGCAGGAAGACATGCCAAAGTTATAAAATGCTTCAGAGAGATTAAGTAGGAATTAAAATGTTTCCATTTGATTGAATAATCAGCAGGTTTATGGGGATCACATTTATGAGTCATTTAGTGGAATGGTAAGAGAAAATGCTTAAATGAAACAAGTGAAGAAAGATGACAAGGTGATGAACTGAGTTATAAATTGTGGTTTGCCTAACCTCCTTTGGGTAGACTGGTACACTGGATGTAGGAAAAGAAACAGAGGAGTACATATTAGAGGAAAGAGGGGTGACATTTGTGGGGTTTTTGACCCTCTAACATCTATATTTTATCTGTTCAGGAGGAAGTGGGATCCTTGATAAAGAGAAAATGTGGTGTAGTGGGAGTTGCCTGTTTGCCAAAAGAAGCACGTAAAATGGTTAGATCAAAGTTTTGACACAGTTACCCTGAGCAAAATTATGATCTATAATCAATTACACAACCTATGCTTATCAAGAAGAAAGAATAAAAGAAATTAAATACCAGATTTATTCAAACACTGATCTGACCATATTTCCTTATATCAAAATCTTCTTGCATACTCAATTTTATTGGTCTTTAATTAAAGTGTAAAAGCTATTATTGAACTATGCCCAGAATCTCTTTAGTAGCAGAGCTTGGATCCTGGTAATGGTCACAACCCAAGGTCATACTGAGGAGGTACAAGTTCAGCTTTTACTTAAGGTGGAGGCAGTGCACAGGGATGGCACCAACATCTGACATTTGCACTTGAATTACATGGCCAGAAAGGGGATGTTAGAACTGTTCTTTGACTACAGAAGACAAGCTATTCATTTTCATTCAGTGTAGACAAGCATTTTTTTTTTTGTAGTTTTTGGCTGAAGCTGGGTTTGAACCCACCACCTTCCGCATATGGGGCCAGTGCACTACTCCTTTGAGCCACAGGCGCCTCCAACAAGCATTTCTTAGAGAATTGCTGCAATAGGCAAGCTTGTTATCATTAGAAATTGGGCAGAAAATGATGACAGTGAGATATAAAACACAAAAAGGATTTACCATCCTATCACTTCCTTGACAATGGAGGCATTTACATGATGTGACTCAGTTGAACTCTAGAAATTGGGGAGACGGATAAATTCACTGCTTACATTTACATTGGCCACATTAGTGACTTGTTTAGAAACTTTGTGTCCTAGTAAGTGCTACTTTTCTTCATATTTTGCAAAGGGAATTCTAAGTCTTCATGGGAAAATTGGGAGATTATTAAGTTGTCAAAGGTCTACAGTGTGGATCCATCATATTTCAAAAGAAAAGGGGATAGAGACCATAAGTAAAATATCTCACAAACTAATTGAACTTGGCATTTGTGGAAACCTTTCTGGTTAATCTTTGTGGTAGAACCTTGCTATATGAACAGATATTTTTATAGCAACATTCTCTCTAATGGAATTTTCAGTATCATGTTTTAAAAGCCTGTACATTGTTATTAAATAATTATTTGTGGGAAAGTCTGTGGTGGACATTTGTTGAATTGGATTCTTCTCCTATGCCTTATAGTCTGTGTAAGCATACAGATTAATTAATTATCTAAACAAAGCTATGGGGGACATATTCCACTAAATTTGCCTATTCTATACGACATCAATTTTTACTAGTTCAGCTCTTACATTTCAGGAGTAACAAAACATGCCTCCTTATTGATGATACGTTGAGTGTTTACAGTTTCCAGCCTAGGATTCTGTATGCTGCAAAACCACTGGCAACATAAAGAGTCAAATAATTAAAAATTATTTTGCTTCACTTGTTCACACATTGTAGAAATTGATTAAAAATTTTGATCTAAGATTGAAGAGTTTTATTTTTAAAGTACATTTAACAAAGTAGCAAGAGTTTCCTTGATATCTTTTTTATCTTACCTAAATAACACCACCTTCATCTATCCCAGGGTTGGTATTCTCCAGAGATGTATATTCTAAATCAACACCATTATTAATTTTTTTGAATGTATAATTTAAATTCCAATATGAAAAACAAAATGAAGATTTGTTAGCAAATGCCCTAAGATGTTTTTTGCCACGAGATAGGTAGCTATAAATGTTGTGAAATAATAAGTTAATAACTATGATGTCATATGATGCTACTGGTTTTCGGCCTGTCTTTTTCTTTATTTCTGAATTCATAAATGTAAATATTTTTGAATATATATGTTTTAAATATATAAGTAAAAGTAAATAACCTTTGGGGTTTTGAACAGTCATTGTTAATGCTCCATCTGAAGCAAGAGATAACTTGGCATGTACCTCAAAATATTTATTAATATGTAAGATTCCATTTAGAAAATCATATGTTATTAAGAAATATTTTTGAGAACTACAAGAAAATCAATATTTTTCTAATATGATAGAACACTTTAGGACATACAATGCTGCTTAAGGTTTTATTGGCATTAAGGCATTAAATCAATGCAATATAATAAAGTGATAAAATAATTAAAAGATATTTTAAATGCCATTAAGTGCAAGGGGAACAAGAAATAATTTTAACCTAGAAAGAGTAGAAGAGTTTTATAGAGGGTGTATAAATTGAATTGCACGTTCATAGATGGGTACTATTTAGAAATGCTTCATAAAGAACATTTCAGTTGATAGTATAATCTAATATAAATGGAAAAAAATGATGACTAAATACAATGACATGAATCAAATTTGGAAACCCCAATATCACCAAATGAAAGTATGTATGCTATATTGTATTATAGTAAGTTCAAGTTGAAAATAGTAAACTTGTAATTATGTGACTTCCATTTTTCATGTTTCTATCCACAAAACCTTTCTTTTCTCACCAGAGTTGCTTCATCATTTTCATGGGAGACAAAAGGAATAGTAACTGAGTCAGATCTCTTTGGAGTTCCTGTTCCCCCATGCAGTAATTTGTTTATGGAAAGAAAGGTGCAGGCCATCATGTCATATAGAGTGTCTCTATGATTTCTAATGGTTGGAAAGAAAGAACTATCATGATTTCTACAGACACAGTGCCCTGGAAAGACTGACTTCTGATCTGCCATTAAACATGGCTTTATTTGGCATCCTACCTTAACATTAAGGAAACTCTTGCTACTTTGTTAAATGTACTTTAAAAATAAAGTACATTTCATAAATGTAAATATTTGTGAATATATATGTTTGAAATATATATGTTTTAAATATATATGCAGAGTTGCATCTCTGCATGACAAAGCACTAAAGTTAAGAAACATTGAATTCAGAGGAAAAGAAGATGAGCAGAGAGCTAACAACATCATTTCAGCATCAAAATATAACCTTTCTTGACTTTTAATTATGTAAGGCAGAAATTCACCTTCTTGTTTATATCTTATCTAACACAATTTAACACCTTCTTGTTTCACATACAATTTAAAATATGAATGGACATTAAGCCAGATTCATTTATAAATGTAGGTAAGATTTGGCAACAGTGATGAAAAGGTGCTTAGTATGTGTAGTTTTTCACTAATAACAATAAAGCCGTTTTAAAACCATTCACAATATTTCAATGAAAATATTCAGGAAGGCGTCTTGTAATTATACTCAGGAACAAGCCTCGCGTGCCTTCCTAGAATATAACAAGTGGTCAGTCCATATTTGTGGAATATAATGAGGAATTGAATGCTCATTCTATTAGAAACAAATGAAATACATCTCAATTTCCCTTTTAAATGAAAATGTTTGCATGCTCCCTTTCTTCTCTTATTTCTCTGCTTTTCTCTTGTTTCCATCCTGGTATGAAAGCTTTAGCTTACTATTTATTATTATATTTTACTTTAAAAATGCTATAAATTCTATGTATGATGAGGGAAATATTAATGTAGTCTGTATGATGGACAAATATGTACTAATATATGAGAAAAAGTTGATATCTATAGGACAATAGCAGTATGGGGCGGGGACTGTTGCATATCCAAGTGCTTAATTTTCAGACCAAAAAGCAAACTTCTAGTTTGTATGAAATAGAAAATAACTTCAGATTATTGAATAGAATAAGGATATAATTAAAGAGAAGTTTTAGAACAATCTATCTTAACAGCATTTGCCAGAGAATGGAGTGTTGTGTATGTGTTTATGCTGAGAAAGTTTCCTTGTAGGTTCAAGAAAGAGTAGCCTAGATATATTTTATCATTATAATATTGGTTTATTTACTATAAATTAAAAGGCAGTATATTCTTCTATTCTTTGTGTCTTTCTAGTACAGTATCAAAGTATGTAATCAATAAAAGTGATTACTGGATTGGCCTATAAAACTTTTTTTTTTTTTAAGTCTGTAGGTTAAAACTCTGGTCATGCCCACCTGGGTTCTTAGTAAAAGACTTGCAAAGTCCAAGTCAAGGGTCTTTCAGCCACCTAATCTGGAGGCACCTATTTCCAACGTCATTCTGGTTGTTGGCAGAATTTAAGTCTTTCTGGTTGTGAGATTGAGATTTCTGTTTTGGTTCTTGACGTAAGCCAAAAGCAAGTTCTGTGCCCCAGGCCCACTACATTCTTGTCAAATTGCCAACTTCTTCCCCAACCAGTAATACTGTGTGGAACCCTTCCTAATGCTTCAAATCTTTCTTATTTCTGCTACCAGCCTGAGAAAACTATGCTCTGTGATTAGAGTATGCCAGGAAGGATAGTTTCCTTATCTAAAGGTCTAGAAATTACCAAACATAACTACATCTGCAAAATCCCTTTGCAACATAATATAAAATAATCACAAGAATAAAACACCAGGGGGTAGAATTTACACTGTCCATATTAAAATTCTGCTCAACACAGGGAAAATGAATTTTTAGATGGATCCTGCTATTTGAATTTGTTTAATATGAGAATACGGTATAATTTGTCAAATACTCTTTTCCTGAAAAAGTCATCATATTTCTATTCCTTTAGAGATTGTTTTCATCTCTTTGTGTTAAGTCTCAGAGGTTAAATTTTCATCATTGCTTTAAAAAATTGCATACATTTTAAGGAGATCTCTATTCATTGATTTTTATCATTTATAAGACACAGACAGATGTGCTAAATGAAAAGGGATGTCTTTAAAAGCATAAAAATATTCTCACATTTATTGTAAATAAAGAAGCTACTCAAGTCTGAAACTATCATGAATAGGCATAATTTTTTACTCCTTGAAAAGAGTAGCTGAACAAGTTAAAAATTAATGTTATAAAAATACATAAAAATCATATGACCCACATTCTCTCACAATTCATTTGTTTATAAAAGATCAATCAGATATATTATTTGCAGTCCTCATATAACCCTGAATATTTAAAAATTTAAAACAATTACAGTGAAATTGTAAATGGTTAATGTCTGGAGGTATAGAGAGATTCAAATATTGCAACTTAAACCACAGCATATTCTTTCAAGAATCACAAACATTTTTCTTTTAAAATAACATTTGTCATCAAATTGATAAAACTATTTTTTACCAAAATTAGAATTAGCATTAGCTACGCATGTTTATTTTTTTTAGTCCTTGAAGGAAAAGGTTGATTCAAATGTCTTCTTGGTATAACATTTTAAACATTATTAAATATGCCATAAAGAGTGAGTGTATGTTCCAGCTCCATCCATGTAAACATGAAAGAGGTAAAGTCTCCATCTTTCTTTAAGGCTGCATAGTATTCCATGGTATAGCAAAGTATCCCAGGAATGGAAGAAAAAGTATCCAATGTACTCAGCCCTACTATGAAGCTAAACTATAGCTTTCACATGAAGGCTATAACCCAACTATACCACAAGACTATGAGGAAGGGACCAAGGAAGGGGAAGTGAGGGGGGAGGTTTTGGTGGAGTGAGGGTGATGGGTTGGGCCACATCTATGGTGCATATTTTTATCTATAATAAAAAATAAATAAATAAATAAATAAACCCATTGCAAGAAGTACTGATCTGGTTTTAGACTTTTCTTCCTCCCTGCCCACGTCATGCTAAACAATCCCTACTCCTTATCCACCACCCCCTGTGTGACTATGATCCTAAAAGGCGTTTGCCCAAATTGATCTTACTTTTTTTCCTTTTGTGTTTATTGGAAGAGCTGACTTTAGTATTTTTCTGAGTAACTAATTGCTGTCAATGTCTACAAAATATTTCATCTTTTGACACAGCCACTGTCTGAAGGAATGTCTCCTCACTTTCTCAGAGGTGCAGGAGGGTGAGGATCAGCCATGGTTCACTCTCTTTAGTTTCACAGTACGCTTTCTTTAGCTCTGTCTCTAATTCTGACCACCAAGGCAATGCAATAGTCATCTTAAGGATCAAAGTGCAGAGCTTGTTGTCTCTGTTGCTACTTAACAAACACTTCAACAACCAAATTCACTGCCACCCATCAAAGTCTTGTACCCCACCTGACCAGCCAATACCAGACCACTACCATCATTCTCCTAAAAGAGCATTGTGATCTAGCTGGCCTGAAATTGGAAGTCAAATTTTTCAATGATTCTATTGGCAAAGCAAACAGAAGCCCAGAGAGAATCATAGCATTATTTATACAGTTGCAAAAAAGGATCAACAATGATGTCATCTCCCACATCCCTTGTCCCATAGGATGACAAAGAAACAAAACAGGCAGCTGATATGCAAATAAGGTAGGTGGTACCCTGTTTATGAGGAGCCTATTCCACCTAGCTATTAAATAGTTTATAGTCCCTAAGAGGTGACAGCTGTACCCTAAGCGGTGACAATGCAAAAAGCCCCCACTCTATGAAAATTAGGGAGGCAGATGAGAAACTGCCTTGCAATAGGGAAGTTGGTGAGAAATTGGCTGAAGCTCCTCATGAAACCTCCTAGCTTTCCCTCTTCCTGGAGGATCACAAGATATTTTAATAAGTCTTGTGTAAGATGTGACTGAGCCTTTACTACACGGCCTATGTGGTATAAAGTCACAGGGTGCTGGCATTCCCACCACTATGAAAGTTGGACCAAGTTCCAAAGAAACCACTCTTGAAACCATTCCTAACTCACATAGTTTTTCTTCAAAGGGCTCACAGCCCATTTCCAGAATGTGCTAGGTGGGACCAGGTGCTAAGCATGATCTGGTCATAGAATGTTTCAGTTTCAAGATTCTAAATAGAGCAGCCATATTCCATGACTTATTTCTAATTGTCCTAATCATATGGCATGCTAAATATTAATGTATTTTTTACCTCAGTATAGAAAAATAGGAGAGTAATGTGTTGAAAATGTACTTTAGACATTTCCTGTCTTATCTTTTCATTGATTCTTATCACAAGGAAAACATTTGCAGACTTTCTAATTACAATGTATTTTCAGAGGAAAAAAATAGATACCTACTCTAAACATTTCACCATCTGGAAAAAGTTCTCTACCCTATTGTTGCTGCAGGAGATACATTGTAAACCAAATATGCATCATATGTTTCATTTTTGTCACTGTTTTTGGAAAGAAAACTTGCTGACAGGAATATTTTTCCCTCTAGAAATGTAATGTATTTGAAGAGAAGATATGAAGTCTTCAAAGAATCCAACAATATATTAATGACAATCTAGCATCTGAGATGTCTCATAACTGAATTACTATAGCAACTGAATTAACCATTTCTTCTTCAAGATTTTCAAGTTGTAGCCAAGATGTTACCAAGAAGGCATTATTAATATAAGTCAGCAAATAAAAAGCTTACATTAGGGTGGCACCTGTGGCTCAGTGGGTAGGGCACTGGCCCCATATACTGAGGGTGATGAGTTTGAACCCAGCCCCGGCCAAACTGCAACAAAAATATAGCCAGACATTATGGTGGGTGCCTGTAGTCCCAGCTATTCAGGAGGCTGAGGCAAGAGAATCGCCTAAGCCCAGCAGTTTGAGGTTGCTGTGAGCAGTGACATCACTGCACTCTACCGAGGGTGATAAAGTAAGACTGTCTCTTAAAAAAAAAAAAAAAAAAAAAAAAAACTTACATTAGAAATGACAATCTTTTATAATTTTTTGATGGAGTAGCATCTATTAATGTGTAGCATACCCCTGCTGCTGTACACAATAATAGGCATTACATGAAATCACATTTTAAATCTTGATAAATATGCATAGTAGAACCTTTGTAGTTGACCATCTCTTTAATTCATCCAATTTCCATAGACTGGACGTGCACTATTTGCACATATCAGTGCAGTAGGCCTAGTTCATTCCAGTGACCACCTCTGTATGTTGACCAGCTTGTTACAGTCTCTTAGGTGAGGAATGTACTATATTAATTTTGTGGTCATGTTTATGATGCTGATGTAATCCTTCTTTTCAAAATAGGCTAAAACACTAAAGTATATGATTGGAGTTTGCCAACAACCACTAAATCAGAAAGAAAAAAACCACTTAATGTAATATGAGTTGCCTTTGGGCCCCTTTATCTAATTTCCCCTGTATATGCACAATTTCCATGTGATTTTGCAAATTTTTCTGGCTAAAGGGGTGATGCACTTTTCTCTGACTCTTAATATCATTTTGTTCATGGGACTTCTTTGGCAAGAGAAAAATGTTTCTTCTGCACCTTTGCCATTAACATGAGATGAACACGTATCAGCTATCTGGATGTTCTAAAGCAGTATTTTTCAACATTTTAATCTCACAGAACACTTGAAGCTATAGTTAAACTTCTGTGGAACACTTAAATTATGTTGATAAAAAAAGAGTGAAAAGAATGTACTTTAAGAACTGCTTTTAAGTTCTTTCAAAAATAATTTAATTGATGACCTTTTAAAATTTTTTTTATTTATTTATTTTTTATTAAGTCAAATACACATAGATCATGAATACATTTATACATATGTGGGGCACAATGTGTTGATTTTTTTAATACAATCTGACATGGTTACATCAAACCAATCAACATAGCTTTTGCCTCATTTACTTGATTATTGTGATAAGGCATTTATGTTCTACACTTGACAGATTTGACTTGTACTCTTCCCATATGCTCCATAGGTGTGGTCCCACCTTTTACTCTCCCTCTATCAAAAAAAACCCCTTCCCCTCCTTTCCCACACCATGTCTCTCCTTCATCCTGGGCTATAGTTGTGTTCTATCTTTCATAACAAAGTGTGAGTAAATATAAGTAGGTTTCATAGATATACTGAGTACATTGGATACTTTTTCCTCCATTCTTGAGATACTTTGCTCAGGAGAATATGTTCCACATCCCTCCATGTAAACATAAAAGAGGTAAAGGCTCTATCTTTTTTAAGGCTGCATAGATTTACAGTATACATCTACCACAATTTATTAATCTATTCATGAATCGATGGGTACCTGGGCTTCTTCCATGACTTGGCAATTATAAATTGAGCTGCAGTGAACAATCTGGTGCAAATTATCTTTGTTGTAAAGTGATTTTTGGTCTTTTGGACATATTCCTAGTAGAGGAATTTCAGGGTCCAATGGCAGTTCAATTTTTAGATCCCTGAGTGTTCTCCAAACTTTTTTCCAAAAGAAACATATTAGTTTGCATTCCCACCAGCAGTGCAGAAGTGTTTCCTTTTCTCCACATCCATGCCTACATCTGTAGTTTGGGGATTTTGTGATGGGGGCTACTCTTAAAGGAGTTAGATGGTATCTCAAAGTGGTTTTGATTTGCATTTCTGTGATGATTAAAGAAGACGAGCATTTTTTCATTTGTCTGTATACCATGTGCATGTCTTCTTCGGAGAAGCTTCTGTTCAGGTCTCTTGCCCATAGTGAAATGAGATCACTTGTTCTTTTCTAATTAATAAGTTTGCTTTACTTACTGTGTTCTTGGAAGTGCAGAAGCTTTTTAGTTTGATCAGATCCCAGTAATATATTTTTGGTATTGCTTCAATTGCCCTGGGGGTCTTCCTCATAAAGTTTTCTCCCAGGCCAGTTTCTTCAAGTGTTTTCCCTGCACTCTTTTCAAGAATCTTTATGGTTTCATGTCTTAGGTTTAGGTCTTTTAAGGGGCTCTCTAAGTGTCTCCAGTGAGAGTCACTTTTTGTTAGAGGTGAAAGGTGTGGTTTCAGTCTTCTACAAGTTGCCAGCCAATTCTCCCAGAACCATTTGTTAAATAGGGAGTCTTTCCCCCAGTTTAAGTTTTTGATAGGCTTATCGAAAAGCAAATGAGGTTAAGTGTCTGGATTCATCTCTTGGTTCTCAATCCTGTTCCATACATCTACCTCTCTATTTTTGTGCCAATACCATGCTGTTTTGATCACTATAGATTTATAGTATAGTCTGAACTCTGGTAGTGTGATTCCACCTCATTTGTTTTTATTTCTGAGTAATGTCTTAGCTATTCAAGTTTTTTTCTGTTTCCATATAAAATGAAGTACTAGTTTTTCTAGATCTGTAAAGTATGACAGAGGACCTTTAATGGGGATTGCATTAAATCTGTATTTTGCTTTCGGTAGTATGGACATTTTAACAATGTTGATTCTTCCCAGCCATGAGCATGGTATGTTTTTCCATTTGTTGACATCTTCTGCTATTTCTTTACTCAAAGTTTCATAGTTCTATTTATAGAGATCTTTCACATCCTTTGTTAGATACACTCCCAAATATTTCATTTTGTATGGCACTATGGTAAAGGGAATAGAGTTTGACTATTGTTGGTATATATGAAATCTACTGATTTGTGTGTATTGATTTTGTAGCCAAAGATGCTGCTGTATTCCTTGATAACTTGTAAGAGTTTTGTGGTTGTGTCCCTGGGGTCTTCCATGTATACGATCTTATCATCTGTGAAAAGTGAAGGTTTGATCTCCTCTGACCCTATATGAATACCCTTGATTGCCTTCTGTTGCCTAAAATTGCAATGGCTAAGACTTCCATTACAATGTTAAATAGCAGTGGAGATAGTGGGCAACCTTGCCTGGTTCCTGATCTGAGTGGAAATGTTTTCAGTTTTACTCCATTCTATATAATATTGGCTATAGGTTTGCAGTAGATGGCCTCTAGCAGTTTAAGAAATGTCCCTTCTATAACCTATTTTCTTAAATGTTCTGATCATAAAAGGATACTTGGATATTATGAAAATCTTTCTCGAGATTTGGATTAAAGATGGCGGATGAGTAACAGCTTCCCTGCAACTTGGCATGGCGAGTCTGGGGAGACAAGACTCCAGACATCTCTGGCTGGTGGGATCTGCCTATGATTATCCCTTTGAGGATACAGGGAGCCAGCAAGGGACTTTTGGACCCCAGGAGGAGCACAAAAACAGTGGAAAACTGGCAAGTGGCTGCGTGTGTTTGATCGACCTAATCACACTGGCAAACATGAGTACAAGCAGCAGTGAGACTGCAAACTGGAAAGGCCTTACCTGTGAACTCTTTTGGTGTTCTTGGACTTGGCACTCAGTTGAGCTGCCTTGGGGAGAGCTTGAGCAAAAGTGTGGAGAACTTTGGGCATTGTCTGGAGCCCCAAAATGAGCCACTGAGCTGGGCTCAGTGAAAGCCATTGTGTGAAAAAACTGCTCCAGCAAGCTCCGCCC
>CAUYPK010119378.1:0-81044 GCA_963574355.1 Loris lydekkerianus
TTTATGAATTACCTGAGCTGGGTATTTGGTTGTAGCAGCAGGAACAGACTATGACAGAATATATTCTGTTGCAATTACTCCCAGGTACAGATGACTTTCTAATCAGGAATGTAAACTTAGTTAAGGTCAACCACTGATGCACAAGGCCAACTGCCTTTCTAATTTGGGCTACACACCCAGGTACCCCTCACATTTGCAGTGTCCAAGAACAGTTTACGTGGGGAGGCTCAAGAACTATGTATCTAAATATTTTAGAAGTTGCAAACTGCTAAAAGATTTTTTATCCTCTACTTTGTCAAATATGTTGTACTTAACAATCAAATTAAAAAAAAAATCTGTGTAAAGCTGTGGTTTTATATGACTAAACATTGGCAACGTATCAAAACCAACTGAATTTAACTATTATTGCACATGTCATTGTGTTCTAATAGGCTTGAGGAGCTTGGGCCAGCAACATATAAAAATGCACATAATTTGTAACCATTATATGTTTTTTCTGTAACATTTTCCCCAGTCCTATTAAGGTAAAATTGACAAATAAAAATTGTATAGCTTTAAAAAAAAAAAAAAAAGATTTGTCTTTGCATGCATATTATAAATGAAGGCCATAATTGAAAATTTGGCAAATACAGAAAAGTGTGGACAACGAATAAAAGTTACCCATATCCCCAACTCCCCCAAGGACAACACCCCTCCTAATATTTCCCTCCTACACATACTGTTTGATGCAGGGAAGTTTACATAGGAAGGTCATGGGTGTGTGTGTCATTTTGTAACCTACTTTCCTCATTCAAGTGTTAAGCATTTACTAAACGTGGCTTTTTATGCCTGTATAATATGTAATATTCTATAGTAAGGCTGACTGAAAGAGACCAGTGCTATCCTGATGTTTGATTTCATCCTACTGGTTTATTTTCTCATTCATCTGAAGACCTAAGAGTGGGCTCAGGGAGCAGAGAGCCTGCCTCCTTCCCAGGCCAAGGAGGGTCCCACCACTCACTTGGGAACGGGATCTGAGCTGTCCCCAGGAGCCTCTGCTCAGAGGCCAAAATGGGAGCAAGATGAGGAATGTGCAATGTCCCCCACCTGCCGCCTGGTGGCACTTTGGAGAGCTCTTCTCTCCCACGTCAAAGGACTGGTACTCAGGCTGGGCTGAGTACACAGTGCTCAGTACATGGCCTGGATACATTGGTAGCATTTGTGTTGTTGTGGTTTACTGATGACCCAAGGGCTGGTACCACCTCTCCTAGCACAGAACACTCTCTCCAGACCGTTCTCTCCATGGTGATAGCAGGTCTGGAGAGAGTGACCACAGAAGGCACCTGGGGGAGGCACAGGGTTGGGTGTTCCTGGAGGCAGGAGCTTAGCAGAGACCACAACTGTCACTATGAAGCTAAAGTCCTCTACAGTTTCCCCCTGGGACTGGGTTCAGGGCTGGGTGTCTGGCCCCATGGCTCAGGGGATGAAGCTCAGAAGCGTGATTCAGGAGGACACGTCCTGAACCAGTTCCCTGCTAAGCCGTGCTGTGCTCACCTCCTAATCTGCTTTCCACAGGCTCCCGGCATCTCCAAGGCGGACACTCAGTCCCAAGGACTGGCGACCAGCATCCGGTGGGGGCAAACACCCATCAATCAGTCTACACCCTGGGACACTGATGAGCCACCCTCCAAACAGATGAGAGAGAGTGACAACCCAGGTAGGCACCTTGCTGGCAGACACCCAGGCCCAGGGTCGGGAGGGTAGAGGCGCCACGCAGGTCTGACCCACAGCTGCAGAAGCCCCGGGGTGGGGGGACCGTGTGTGTTCCCTGTGCAGGAGCGGTCTCTGTCCCCTTCCTCTGCCACTCAAGAAAGGACTTGGGAGAGCAAAGGAGTGAGTGACATTTTAGGAGTGACTTTGAACCGGCTCCAGGGTGTGTCGGATAGTTATTCCCAAGCCTCAGTGCTCAGATTCATAACGGATTTCTCCAATCCTGCCTCGGGGAGGTTGCCCGTGCCTGTGCCTCTATGAGCACTGGTTTCCCATCCCCCAGGGACTAGGAGTTCACCAGGTCCTCTAGCACCCCTGCCCTTCCTCACACAGCCCCTGCCACGGCAAATGCCGCCCCTCATCTCCCAGCAGCCCCAGAGTTCCCCTGAGGATACACAGGACATGTCTGCTTGGCTCTCCCCGCAACAGCTCTCCAGGTGTCTGAGGCCCCTTGACTCCCCAGCCCACACCTCCTGCTCCATGCATTCCTGTCCCTTTGCCTTCCAGGGACTGTGCTCTCTGCGTCCCTCTCTATGTGTAGCACCCAGGACGCAACACAAATAGCCCAGGTGTGGATCTGACAGCACCTCCTTTTTCCACCACCCCCATTCAGGTCACCACAGCTTCAGATCACATCACTCACCTACTGTCCCAACAGCCGAACCCAAGACTGTCTTGTCACCCCACCCACCTCCATAGTCAGGCTTAGACAGCCGGGTGTGGGGACTAGAGTGCGTGCACACAGAGTCCCTCAGACTCCACCTTCCATTGCTGACCCCTTCCTAACCCTCCCAATTTTGTGCTCTGCACACCTGGCCATGCCTTCCATGCTATCACCCAAGTCACTGGTAAAAAGGGCAGGCAGGACCTACTGCCCATGACCAGAGACCTTCCCTAGAGTGCTTTGGGCCACTTGCCAGTCATCAGTAAATCACCTCCACGACATACACTTCTGTGTCCCTGCCACAGGGTTGTTTGGGGCCCCTCTGGCCATGCTCTAAAGTTCTGAGTCATTTTTCCAGACTCCCTCTCTAACCCCAGGCAGACTGGAGCTGGGGTGACAAGCTTTGCCCTTAGACACCAGGGTGGGTCACAGGGAAGCCACCTTCTCCTCTTCAGGCAGGGGCAGCCCCCTTAGGACTCCATTCTAGAGTCTTGCCAGCTTCCAGTTTCCCCCAACCTCTCTGGTTATGAAAATCACATCTATTTGTTACACTGTATTACGCACTCTGCTTGTGTGTCATCCCATGGCCTGTGGCAGTCCCAGGATGCTGCTGCAGGCGAGGGCCTGACCAGGAAGGTTGTGCCTGAGGTCCCTGGCTGGGTAGGGCAGGACCAGGTCTCACACCAGTCTCTCTGGTCCTAAGGCTGTCTCATCCCCCCATCCCAGGTGACACTCCCTGTGAGGATAGAGCCATCCTGGCCCCTACTCTCCCTCCTCTGTTCCCCCCCTCAGTTGACACTGCCACTCCACAGGCATCATGAAAGCCAAGGCAGCATTTGTGCGACAGAGACCCAGACCCAACTTTGTTCTGTCTGAGGCAACCACAGGCCACCTTCCTGCAAGCCTCCTTGGACCACCTCAGAGGGCCCCGGGCCAGCTCGGCCTGACCTGGCACAGCTGGCCCGGCGTCTTCCATCAGGTCTCAAGAGACATGTCTGTACCCCCTTGTTCAGCCATAATTTTCTTAAGGGACAAAGCAGGCTTCCCCCATTTCCCCTAGGCCTGGCCACACTGAGGCTGCTAGCACAGTGCCCTACCGGCCCAGCTGGCCACACTACCCCCACCATGTCCCTCCCTTCCTGGGGGGAGGTCTGTACCCAGCCCTAGGCTCTGGTGCTCTCCCCTGCAGGCCTAGCAATACCCACCATCCGGCTTTCTCTACCTCCCTGACAATGAATCCTCAAAAGGGAAGAAAACACCGAAGTTTATGGAACACTTACCATGTGCCAGACACTCTGCTAGTTCTGTTTTGTGTTTCAAATACATTTTCCTCATTCATTTCTTCTCAGTAGCCCTGTGAGGTAGATATTACTAGTTCCATTTAACAGATAAGAGGAACAAGGCTCAGAGAAGATGAACGTGCCGGGGCTCTTAGCTAGGAAGTGGCAGGGCTGAGATTGGGTTTCTGTGAAGGTCTCAGCTTCCTCTCTGCTCCGTTGTTCTCACCTCTTCTGGGTCTTGCTTTCTCCTCTGAGCTGCCACGGCCTTCGTGCATGTACCCCGAACACACTTATCCCGGGCTCCAGTAATCACAGACCCATACTCTGTGGCGTCTTAGACACAGGTGTCTTGTCCTCCTCTGTGACCCCAGCACCCAGCACAGGGCCCCAGGTGGTCAGTGTTTGTTGAGTGAATATGAAACCTGTAGATGACATTTCTTCTGTCTCCCTTGCAGGCACAGGGCCATGGGTGACCACAGTGGCCGCTGGGAGCCAGCCTGCCCTGATCTCACACTCCTATGGAGTGGCCCAGCCTCCCACCTTCAGCCCGGCTGTGAACGTCCAGGCACCGGTCATTGGGGTGACACCCTCACTGCCTCCCCACGTGGGGCCCCAGCTCCCGCTGATGCCTGGCCACTATTCGCTCCCTCAGCCGCCCTCTCAACCACTGAGCAGCGTGGTGGTCAACATGCCTGCCCAGGCCCTGTATGCCAGCCCTCAGCCCCTGGCCGTGTCCACACTGCCTGGTGTGGGGCAGGTGGCCCGCCCAGGACCCACCGCTGTGGGAAACGGCCACATGGCAGGGCCCCTGCTGCCTCCGCCGGCCCAGCCGTCTGCCACTGTTCCCAGCAGTGCCCCTGCCACCAATGGGCCCCCCACAACCGACTCGGCCCACGGGCTGCAGATGCTGCGGACCATTGGTGTGGGGAAGTATGAGTTCACCGACCCCGGGCACCCCAGAGGTAAGTCCTACTGCCCACGTGCTCCCCGTGTGCCTGCATCCTTGCCTCTCCGTGTGGTCATTGCAACACAGCCAGGACAAGAGTGTGCTTCGTGGAAGCTTCTCACTGGCCTCACTGAACCTAGAGGCTGCAGGGAGGCTTCTGCCTGCCCGAGACAACCAGCCTGAGACAGGGAGAGGGAAGGGAAGCGTGGAAGGCGGGGCAGGGAAGGTGGGGAATGTGCATGGGCAAGAAGTGGGTCGTGGGGGAAGGAAGGGAGAGCCTGCACGCACACTCCAGAGCCCCCTCTGGCCCAGGCCCTGGGCCATTCTCACCTCTACCCCCAAGGTTGTAGGGGAAGGAAGGGAGAGCCTGCACACACACTCCAGAGCCCCCTCTGGCCCAGGCCCTGGGCCATTCTCACCTCCACCCCTAAGGCCAGGCCGAGGCATAGAATGAGCAGGAACCACCCACCCCCTTAGGGCTCCATAGAACTGTCCCTTTGAGGGCCATCTCCATTTCCTCCCCATGAGGACATCCAGAACATGAACCATCTGTGTCCACCCAGGGAAAGCACCCTCTACCACACTTCAGATAAAAGTAGCACCCAAGGCATTTAGTTAGGCCCAGAGCCATTCCCAGACCATCCTAAACTACTTGAATTTTTTGTATTAAGGACCCAAGGGTGGCTCTGTGAGACTCTGGTAAACAGCACCTCCAACCTCAGCCTTTATTTAACCCTCCATTCCAGGGAACTGGAAGGTAAATCCTGGGAGATGGACCCTTGGGAAGGAGCATGCCAGGGACAGGGTCCTAGGCACAAGCCCCAGGGTTAGGGCAAATGGCATCAGCAAACAGGTCTCACTCTTGATGTCTATACGTGGGATCTGTCCAGGCTGACACACAGAAAGGGAATGGAGGGCTGGGGCCACGGGCATGAGCTTCACAGGGTCTGTCTGCCACAGATTTGCTTGGCCCTCAAGCACTCCAAACAGGCTGGGTCCCTGTTCCTCCTAAGTGCAGCTGTCTGCTCCACAGGGGTATCCGCAGCCCCTTTCAAATAGGAGAGTAGATGGTCCTAGAAAATGTGCCCATGTGGGCACGGCAGCTTCCCTCCTAAAAACCCCTTGAGATCACATTTCAGAGGCCCCTGCCTCTCAGCAGAGCAATGAATCCAACTAGCCACTCTTGTCCACCCACCTTTACATGTCTACCTTTACCATTTTGAGCAATTTTCAGGCCTTGCCAAGCATCCCAGCAACAAAGCCCATGTCTGGATCTCTGTTGGGTCCAATTCCCAATATGATTGAGCCCTGACTGCCTTTGTTTTGGAAATCAGCACGAGTTTTAAATGACAAAATTATAGAAAATTACATCTAAATTCTGGTAAACTCTTGCTTTGTTTAAGATCTTTTTTTTTAATTGACTAGATTGATTTTTTTTGTTTGAATTGTTTTGGTTAAGCTCCTTCTTCCTTTAAAAAAAAAAAAAATTTTTTTTTTTAAGTAAAAGAACTTACTCCTAGTTCAAGTTCATGAGCCGCCAACTGGGACACACAAGGCTGTGGGAGTCCCAGCTGCTCCCGAGGCTGTGCCAAAGCCTTGGGCACCGGGTGGCTTATCCTCTCCTTACAGAGGGGGCCTCGTAGGGCTGACAAAAGGTCTTGCTGACTTGCCATATTCCAAGGATGCATCTAAGAAAAGGAGTTGTTCTGTGCAGAAAGGTCCTTGGACTAGAGTACCTTGTCTGGGGCTTGACCCTGAACTAGGATCTGCCTCACCAAAGCTGCCAGATGTGGGCATATCTGTCTTCACCCTGAGCCTGTGAGGTCAGAAAGACACAGGGGATAGGGACAGGCCCCTCCTGGGTCCCTGTGACCAGTGGGTCATTTACCACAGCAGACCTATTCCGGTAACTTCTGTGCAGGCCAGAGCATGTGACACATCCCCTATGGTGGCCCCATGCCTGCGATTGGAAGGGAAGGAGAAGGACAGTTTCTGATAGGATTCCCTATGCCAGAGCTCACTGGCAGAATGACTGGGTGCTAGGTGAGGGCCAGGGAGACATGGGCAGAGAAGTGTCCACGGCCCCGCCTTCTGAAGAACCAGCAAGATCCCCTAGCTCTAGGTGGCAACAACAGACAACCACTCGGTCACACTCATTTCCAGAGGTTGCTCCAAGCTGGCTGTTTCCCCAGAAATTGCATTTAACTTGCTTCTATATTTACGGCCCTCATCAGCTGATTTATCCCCTTCTATTTGCGAGAAAGAAAGACAATGAAGCGTGCATGTACAAATGCCTCCAAACTCAAGCATGGTAGGTTTTTTTTTTTTTTTAAGTAATTTCTCCTTTCATTTCTAATCTTAAAAGCCTTTATTGCTGAAGCTATAATTTGTCTGTCAGCTATAATGTCAAACAACTGCATATTTTTTAAAATAAGAAACCCGAATTTTGAAACCAAATCTTTTGAAACTTGCCATGTGAGAGTCATGTTCCTGACAGGACCACGTGGGTTTGGATTTGGGTCACTTTTAATTTTGCCCCTAGGGATTTTACATCTCTGAAGCCCAATTGATTTCACACTCCTAAATGACAGACAGCTGGCCCCAGGCAGGAACAGGAGGCTCTGCGTGATGGCATCAACACAAGTCAGAACTCTACTTTAAAAAAAAAAAAAAAGGGAACTTTCCTTTCTCCTGTTCTCTGTTTGAAACCTTGCCCAGCATTATAATAAGATCCACCATAGAACGCCTTGAGATCTAGCTCATTAAAGCCCCTCGATTTTTTTCCTACTATTCTTTGACGTGACAACCTGGCCTCTCCCGGGGTGGAATAATTATGGAGAGATCCCCTCCACGAAGAACAGGTCTTGCCAGCCAGAGGGATGGGCTACTGGTATTTTTAGACTTCATTAGTGCCCTGATTTAAAATTTCACATTTTGTTTCTCGTAATTATCTTCCGATCGACTGAGCTAAAATTTCAGTTGGGGCTCTATTAGTCTGCCTTCCCAAAAAGGGTGTTGGGACTTTAATTTAAAACTTAACCAATTGAAAAATAAAGGTGGTGTGGAAATGCTTTTTTGATTTGCAATAGGTCAAGCGATTGTCTCTCATCTGTGACTAGAGAAGCCAGCTTGCGTGCGGTTCACTTTAATGAGTGTTATTTAAATGCATTGAGCATATATAGATTCGCCTAAGAAACTTACAAGATAAATCTTTCTTTCTCTAAGAACAATTTGGGGGTTGGAGCAAGCTGTAGGATTTTTTTTTAGATGGTATATTGAAAGCTAATTAAAAATAGATTTCATGTGTGCAAAGTGATAAGGGAGGAAAAAAGAATTAGTTCCATTTGAATCCTGTTATAAAGTACCTGAGACGTTTGTCTTGTTGGCATGGAACCCCTGAGCTAATTCATGGGGAGAGATGTGCCCAAGCTCAGGCCTCGGTGACAGTGGCCTGAAGTCACTGTCACTGCCCCCAGTACCCCAAGAACCCAGGTGTGTGTCCCTGATGACAGAGCTCACAGCAGAGGCTCAGGCTATGGTTTGAGTTGTTTCTAGCCCTGCCTTCTTCCACAGATCATTTCTGGTGGCTGGGGGTGGGGGAGGGTGGAGACCCTGGGCCATAGTGGCAAGCTGCAGAAAGGCTTTGTGTTTTCACCTGCATGTCTGGAATGAGAAACCAGACTGCACCTGCCCCTGCTCGTTTCTGGACCAGAAAGCAAAGCCTGAGTGAACCTGAGTAGCGAGGCTTGCCTCTTCTGACTGTGGATTTTGCAAGTATAAGCTGAGAGGCTGTGAGGATTCCTCCACAGACCGCCATGCTGGGAGTGGAGTGGTTCAGCCCCTCCCTGGGACCCTACTTCTCCTCCCATCCCATTCCTGCCCTGGACCTATGTCCCACCAAACCTTCTGCTTGGACAGCAGCTGCCCCGGGCCCCCAAGTAGCAAAAACAGGATCTTGTAAATATATCTTTAGGCACAGGGAATAGCTGTGTGACTGGGGTAAGCCTCCTAACCTCTCTGAGCCACCCTTTCCTCATCTTTAAGATGGGGGTGACAGTACCACCCTCACATGCTTGTTCACAGGGCTGGCAGCCCCTGGTCAAGCCACTTAACCATGGAGACCCCACACCTAAAAGGAAGATCAGTTGTATATGTTGCCTCTAGCAGGAGGATGCAGGACTCTTCCCCAGGCGTGGAGCCAGCACAGATCCCATCTCTTCTGACATGTCCAGGGCACAATGTTCCCTCTGCACCCTCAGTAAATATTCTGGAAGGAGCTGGGAATGAGAGATAAAGCTGTTCACCCACACTTGATTAGGCCAGAGGCATGAAATGTCCAAACTGAAACCGTCTCCCCGCAGACCTGTCCTTCCTGTGTCTGTGTCTCAGAAATGCCATCGTGAAACCATTCAGGACTCTTACAGCCCAGTGGTTCACTGTGCTCTGAGTCTAAAAACTTGGCTGGCTCCCTCCTTTCCTCTCTGTCCCCACCAGCACTGCCCCAGCCTGACCTCCCAGCACATCCCCTTCAGGCTGGCTCTGCAGTGAGCCTGAGTGGTCTTTCCAAAACACAGGTCTAGCCCGCCCACACCCCATGGAGTGCCTCCCTCAGCTGGCTGCTCTGGAGGCAGTTTCCAGCGTGGACCCATGGCTTCAGCTTCTGGCTCCTGCCTGCCTCCCACGGCACCCTTTGCCATCCTGCCCACGGGCTGCCCCGTAGCCACATGGGCCTTGGGTTCCCTCCCATCCAGCTGTGCTCTGTGCCTCAGCCCAGCAGTGCTACCATTGTTCCCCTATCCCCGTGTCTCTCTCTCAACCCAAGGCAGGGCGGGCAAGCGCCCTATTCCATTCACTCGCTGCGGCATCCAACCCAGGTGCTCAAGAAGCGTTTGAGGAGCTTCTGTGACTTCCCTCTGCCCTTCTCAGGGTGAAAGCAGGTTGGTACCCATGGCCACAGGCATAAGAGGTCAGACAATTAAATTTGTGAACTCATCCTAGAAAAAGCGTGGCATTCCTCATTGCTGAATATAACCACAGTCACCAGACTCCAAGGGGAGTACCTCAAAGGTAACTTTGAACAGAAAAAAATTACCTCCTCCCTCTGTAACACTTTAAATCCGCTCATCATGACAACCAGAAGGAAGCAGCCTGTGTCAGGGACCAGCCCCTAATTCCAGGGACAGTTTGTCTTGGGAGAGCCCCTCCTGTCTCCTCTCAGGAGCTCTTAGTGTCTTCTGACAAGGACAGGGCAGGGTCGGGTCCTTCTTCGTGGCCATGCCAATAGGTGAGACAAGGAGTATACTCTGGCTCCTCCGGACCCACCAGCCACAGCTCCCGGAGTCGATCAGGAGCACAGAAGGTGGTTCAGGACCCAGATTCTGCATCACGCTACTTGGGTGCGATTCAGATTCCACTAGTCACCACCGCACTGAACTCCTGCTAGAAAACTGGTGTCTCTGAGCCTCAGTTTCCACATCTGTAGTGTGGACATAACAGTGCCATCCTCGTAGACACGTTTTGAGGATTAAGTAATGGATGGAAAGTCTTAACACAGGGCCTGGCAGATAGTTGGCTTCCAATGGTGCTAGTTGTTTTTACCAACCACAAATCCTAAATCAAAACTGTCCAACCTGGAGCCATGGGCCGCATGCTGATGTTGGAGGGATTTGTTTTGCTTATCTGTGGTGTCAGATATCTTGAAAAGTATGCACAGACCTTTTTTTTTGCTCATCAGCTTTTATCAGTGTTTGTGTATTTAATATGTGGCCCAAGACAACTCTTATCCTTCTAATGTGTGGCAGACAAGAAAAAAGGTTGGACACCCCTGTGAGCTAAAATGTCTTAGGGAAGGAGCAGGGTTCAGCACACTGGTGGATCTCAGGACCACCACTGCTTGCAAAGCAAGGTTGTCCAAAACAATCTCCCATATCTGACTGTATAACCCTCAGCTGGGATCTGGAAGCAACCCACACCCCGCTATCACCCCAAGTCTCCCTTACCAGCCCCCACCTGCACACATATCCCTCTCCTAGAGAAGAGGGTCTCAGAGCCTGTGGGGAAGGCCATCTACACAGCCTTCCTCCTCGCCTGAGCAGTCCCAGCCCCCACCCTGCTCTGGAGGGCTCTGTCCTCATGGGGTTTGTTAATCAATAATTGGAGGGTTGTCCAGAGCTTAACAGTTTTGTTAACAGATCATCTGACTAGGAGTGAACCAGGCAAGTGGAAAGATGCCACAGAGGCAGCCAGATCACCTGGAATGGTGTCATCCTCAGAGCAGGAGCTGACCCTGGCCACCTGAGCCTGCTCAACAGGCTGGGCCTCATCCCTGCAATTTCAGCCCCAAATCTCTGCTGAGCAATCTTCAAGGACAGAAATCCTGCTCTGGCTCCAGTGGTCCAAAAAGCAGGGCCAGAGGAGCTGAGATGCCGATGGGATTGAGAGAGCATTTCAGATGAGACAAGGGAAAGGATCATGTCTTTCCTGGGGGGTCTCAGGAAGTAGTGCTGACCTGCCCTGATTCCAAACAGTCTTCTCTCAGAAGTGATAAGCCCCAGCAGACGCTGGCAAGGTGTTATGCTGTGTTCTAGGTCAGCAACACTCCGAGGCCACCAAACGGCTTGAATCATGTCACCTCTCTTCCTGCTGCACACCAAGTATTTATTGAACCACTAATCTGTAAGTCTGAGGGACCCTGTGTCCACAGCCCACACTTGGTTTCTGCCACAAACTGGACAAAAGACACAGGCAGTGTGCCAGCCGTGTGCCCCACAAGGCCTCAGCACCTATGGGTATGTTCCAGACACTATGCCATGTCCTGGGGAAAGGGAGCTGGGGAGACCACAGGTGCCAGCAATCAAGGCTCTAGGGGCTGGGGGAGAGAGAGGTCAGTGTAAACAGAGCTTTGGGGACAGCCAAGATGATAGCAGGGAGTCAAGGTTTATAAATGCCAATTCCAGATCTTAGGGAAGAATGCTTGAGGTAAGTGCCAGGGACACACATTATGATTTTCCAACAGATTCACCTGTCATAGAGTCACACACATACATGCACATATCTATGCAAATGGTTTGCAGGGCCTGTCCTGATTTGAGACAGGTCAGCTAGTGATGTAAAGCTACAGGCACGGGCCCAGAAGTCCCTTTCTCTGAACACACAAGCCCAGCTGCCTTCTTTACCTCCCCAGTCAGTGTTTATGGGACGGTTACCAGAGTCTCGGCAAGAGTCCATCTGTCTCTGAAGCCTCGTGGTCTGACCAGGGGAATACTTTCTTAATTGTCTGGGGCTTTGACCTGGGTGGGAGACAGCTGGGCCTCAACCTCTAGGGGGAAGTCAGGTGCACGTCCAGACCATCTTTGTGCACCAGGCTCTCTCTTGTGGTGACAGAGCTTTAATGACAAGTTCCCTGTTGCCAAACCACTGTTCAAACATCCAGCATCTGCTATCTTGGCAAGGAAAAGCTGACCCTAAGAGTTTTGTGAGTTTCGAGAGAAGGTGAGCTGGACCAGGGTGTGGCACACGTGTGCTTGTCCCCATGGGATGGGGAGGGAGAACATAATTGTCCCCGAACTATGACAAGAAAAAAAAAAAAACTAGAGAAAGCATAGCACAAAACTGGTTCGATGAGAACCGATTTGGTTGAAATTACATTTCACTTAGGAACACACTCTCTATTCTAGAAATATAATACAAACAGTATTTTAGGAGCACAAAACATTGTGTAAATGGCTTGAAGAAAAAATGGCCCAAAGGTTGCCATCTATTGAAATAGTTGTCATTGCTTGTTTTCTTAGTGTAACTCTCTTCTTTAAAAAAAAAAAAAAAAAAAAAAAGTTTTTACGAGAGTGTGTGTGTGCATATGTATGTGTGTGTGTGTTTCCGTATTCACATGTGCATGTGTCCATATGTGTGCATGTGTGTGTTGCTGTATGTGTATGCGGAGGGAAGCCCAAGTGCTCTCAGCATATCTCCAAGCAAATGCTCCTTACTCTCCAAATGCTCCTTACCTGTTAGCCGACCACCCCCAGCACTGTGCACTACCTGGTCTGCCCACCCACTCTTGTGGCTGCGTCCTCCTCTAAGTGATCTTTCAAGGTCTCACATCCAGGTCTGTACACAATGCAAGTGCGTACTGATTTGTCACCAAATTCTGCAGTGTCAATGGCTATATTTGAGTCTGCTGGGGCAGCTCCTATCCCATAATACCATAGGCTGGGTGGCTTAAACAACAGAAATTTATTTTCTCACAGCTCTGGAGGCTCAGGTGTGGGCAGAGTTGGTTTCTGGTGAGGCCCCCTCCCCCGGCTTTGAGGCAGCCGCCTTTTCCCTAGGTGCTCGTGAGGCCTTTCCTCTGCGCATGTGCACATGCACTCTTGGTGTCTCTTGGGTTAGAGCCCTACCCTCTAACCTTATTCAACCTGAATTAATTCCTTAAAGGTCTTTTCTCCAAGTACAGTCACGTTGAGGGTTAGGGCTTCAGTATATGAATCAGAGGGGTTGAGGGTATGCAATTCAGTCCATAACCATTTACATGTCCATCTAGTTGGCAAGAGGAAAGGGCAGCCCTATGGTGCCATTGTAGTGTGTGGCTTCTAACCGTGGGTCTTCTCTGTGGGCCATAATTTTTCAAACCTTTTCATAAGTGTGCTCTTATGAAGCCATTTTTACCATGATGTACCAGCAAGCTGCTCCCTCTGCCCCATCAACTGAGCCTTGACAGCGTTACCCGCTTACAGTCATCCACACATGGGGTCAGTTTCCTATTTTTATAGAACTTCATGCTGAGAGGGATCTCAGAAGTCACCTAGTGAAAGTAGGAATCCGCCCTCACCACTGGGAGCTAAGCAGGAGCCACCAAGTGCTAGACAGTTTGTCCTGTTAAATGGTCAAGAGCTGTCTGCCTGTGACTTTCCATGGCCTTGCCCTCTGGAGCCATCCGGAGCAAAGCTGGTCCCTGTTCTACATGACAGCCCTTCACAGTTTTGAAGATGGCAGAATTTCCTTTTCTATAGACTAAATCTCTGCGGTGGCCCCAGCTGTTCATCCTGTCAAGGGTCCCTGTACCATGTGAGCATTCTCCCTGGTCATGTTCCCGCTTGTCAAGTGCCTCCTAAAGGGACACCAGGTGACAGGCTGGGTGGCCCAGGGAGAAGGGACTGTCACGTCCTTGGTCTTGAGCATCACATTGCATGATTCATACACACTCAAATTTCCAAATTAAGAGAAAAAACACTCTCAAAATTCCTACGATCCCCTACACCAGGGGTCCTCAAACTGCAGCCCTCAGGCCACATGCGGCTGTGTGATTGTATTTGTTCCCGTTTTGTTTTTTTACTTCAAAATAAGATATGTGCAGTGTGCATAGGAATTTGTTCATAGTTTTTTTCTTTAAACTATAGTCCAGCCCTCCAACAGTCTGAGGGACAGTGACTTGGCCCCCTGTTTAAAAAGTTTGAGGACGCCTGCCCTACACTAATTTCTTTGGGGTCTCACCCTCCTTTTTTTTTATCATTACTTTTAGCCCCTGTAGAGTCTTAAGAGCAGGTTAACCTTTCCACTGAGTTACAAAATTATTTCCTTTTTAAGTCTAGGAGTCAGGTGGATCTCAGCCAACCCAACCCACCCTTATACTCCAGCTGTGCTCTCTGAAGCAACTCACTTCCTCCCTCTCCTCTGTTGGTGAGAATTTCCTCCTAAGTCAGTGGTTCTCAACCTGTGGGTTGCAACCTACAGGAACTGTATTAAAGGGCCGCAGCATTAGGAAGGTTGAGAACCACTGTCCTAAGTAATAAGCCATTCCTTCTTTTCATCCTCTCCCCATTGTGAAGGTCAGAGTAGGATATTACCACCTTAAAAGTCATTGGGCTGTGGTCCCCACTCCTGAGCCAGCAGTGGCTGTTAGGAACCACACTTCACAGCAGGAGGTGGGTGGGCAGCAGGCCAGCGAAGCTTCATGTGTGTTTACAGCCACTCCCCATAGCTCGCCTCGTCACCTGAGCGCCTCCTCCCGTCAGATTGGTGGCAGTTTTAGATTCTCATAGGAGCATGAACCCTTCTGTAAAATGTGCATGTGAGAGCCAGGGTGTGCGCTCATCATGACACCCTAATGCCTGATGATGTCAGGTGGAAGTGTAATGCACTTGAATCATCCTGAAACCATCCCCTGCCCTGTCTGTGATAAAATTGTCTTCCATGAAACCACTCCCTGGTGCCAAAAAGGTTGGGGACTGCTGCTCTAGGGAGACTTCTTTATTTTCCAGGTGGGAAAACTGAGGTTGTATAGAATCACAGATATATTACACTATCCCCAGAAACTGTGAATCCACCCCTCTTCCCTGACAGCCCTGTGTCATTGCTTCATCTACTGCTAGCTCTCCCTCCTGGAAGCCTTCTCTCCTCCCTCAGCTGAGAACTACACAGAGCGTGGGCTGCCCTGGGCCTGCCCCCACCCTCGCCGTGCCTCCCGGCCTTCCCACCATGCCTCCATGTCTGCCCGCCGTGCAGCACACACCACCAGGCTGCTGGGCTCAGGGCAGCACACACCACGAGGCTGCTGGGCTCAGGTAGCTGCATCCCTGTACAGGGACAGTTCCACGAGGAATGGACGGGAAGAAGAGCAGAGATGAGACACACGCACACCCACAAGGCATGAGCTAGCCACCTGACTAGATCAGTAAGGGCCCGGAGAGTAGAATTATGATTGGACTAGGGAGGAGACCTGGTCCCAAAAGGGGAGGGGAAGGTGACAAGGGCAGACTCTCAGGAATGCGGGGCCTCCCCCCATCAACACCCATGGCTAGGAGTTTCTCAGGCACTGCCTGCCTAGTGGACTCTTCCTGAGCACAGTCCTACCCTCCAGGTCTCTACAAATACTGGGTAGTGTTTTTTGTGCTATAACATAAACTGCCCTTATGTTATAGTTATTTCAGTAAACTGAGATCCCTTTAAAGAGTCCAGCCCTTCGTGGGCCCATGAACACCTTTAGTGCTCAGCTGAGCTTGTCCACTAGAGTCCAGAGCAGCCTTTCAGAGCCAGGCCCAGTGGCATGGGAGCAAGCCCAGTGTGCCTTGCTTTCTACTCAAACCC
Source organism: Loris lydekkerianus (assembly GCA_963574355.1). Taxonomy (NCBI): domain Eukaryota; kingdom Metazoa; phylum Chordata; class Mammalia; order Primates; family Lorisidae; genus Loris; species Loris lydekkerianus. Next base: position 15,722 of record CAUYPK010119378.1, read on the forward strand.
CAGACACAACCTGCTGCTGAGGACCTCAGAGGCCCCTGAGTTTAGGAATCACGGTGTGGTGATTCTGAAGGCTCTGGTGCACTGGCCATGATGGATCCAAAAATAATCTCTGTATTTTCAGCCTTTCATTTGTAAGCAGGTGCTCATTACCTTAAGGATTCTCAGTTACTATCATTGGTCCCAGAAAGCAGAAAAGTAGACGTGTAGCCTCCTCCCAGTCTTTGTCATAATGATGCCACCAAGGACGTGAAGGTGACCTACTGGGTGGTCTCAGGCTGGGGGTCAGGAACTGTCGATCCAGAGGAGGTGATGGGCAGAACTAGTAGATGTAGCCTTGTCTTCTAGAAGGGAACGGAAGTGGGGAGTGGGTGTTTCGTGTGTACCTACCATTCTATATTCACTGTGTAGTCACTCTATATTTGTATATTCCTTGAAGCTGCCCCTTTGAGGCAGATACACAGATGGAGAACCAAGATTTGGGTAAAATACTTGTGCAGGTAAAAGAGTTAATTATGGCACACACCTGTAGTCCCAGGAGGCTGAGGTGGGAGGATCACTTAAGCCCAGGAGTTTGAGGTTGCAGTAAGCTACAATTGCACCACTGCACTCCAGCCTGGGCTACAGAGACCTCATCTCTAAAAAAAAAAAAAAATCTCAAACCCCCCAGGCACGGTGGTTCATGCCTGTAATCCTAGCACTCTGGGAGGCTGAGGCAGGTGTATTGCCTGAGCTCACGAGTTCAAGACCAGCCTGAGCCAGAGTGAGACCCCGTCTCTAAAAACAGCTAGGCATTGTGGCAGGCACCTATAGTCCAGCTACTTGGGATGCTGAGGCAAGAGGATCGCTTGAGGCCAAGAGTCTGAGGTTGTTGTGAGCTATGATGCCACATCACTCTACCAAGGGTGAGAAAGTGAGGCTGTGTCTCAAAAAATTAAAAAAAAAAAAGAAACAAACAAACAAACAAACAAACAAACAAACCTCCTGCCTCAAGTGTCCATACCCTTTTCCCTATGCCATACCTTGAGACTTCCTGCTGTAGACATTTTGGGGCAAAGGTTGAGCAAGTCCCACAGTGGCTATTTGATAGCCCCTAGAGTCAATGATCTGATATTTCTTCATATAAAGTGATGATTCTTGGGTTCTTTCCACATCTCCAAAAGGGTTGTTGTGATGGATGGGTGGGTAGGTGGGTGAATGGGCAAATGGATGTAAACCCTGAAGTAAAGCGACAGCAATTCTAGGATCTTTGAGGACGCTGCCGACAGAGCACTGGCCACCACCCAAGATGTTGGAGCCTGGGAGTCGGGTGTCCCTGGGGAGTCTCTGCCCCACGCCTTATTCAAAGTGTTGCCAGCGCAGTAAAGTTAATGGAGCCAGTCATCACAAGAAGGGGCCAATTCCATACAAAGATGACACATCTTTGAAGTTAATGAGGTCTATTAATTGAGCTTATGCCCTTTTAAATGAATGAAATTCTTGAAATCAAAGCTAATGAAAGTAGTGCCTCCATTTAGAAGTAGTTATTGACACCTCATGTCTCTGCCACTGATGGATGAGGAGCCACCAGCACAGAATTGTAGGAATTGGCATCCCGCTGACATCTAGCCCAGCCTTCAGCTGCTTGGAAACTTAACAGATGTCATGTCTGGCCAGCCGTCCTCGGAATCAGCCCAGTACAGCCATAGGGATTGGACAGCCCTATAGCAATGGCTCAAGGAAGAAAGTAATAGAACTGATTGATGGATATCTCGGAGAGTATCCACCCAGCCCACAGCCTTTAGCCCCTGCCTCGGGATTAGTAGAGAGAGATGCATAAGAACCCTGGTTGACTACCAATACTTCAAAAAAGGCCACTGCCATTTTGGGGTCAGTGCTGGGTGGACTCTGGGCTCAGGGAAGGCCCATCAGACATGGTTCCCAGCAAGTGTGCAGACACAGAACTGGCTGGGCAGAGACATGAGGTCTGCCAGCAGCCTGAACAGGGACCATCACGCATGGCCCCTGGACTTCAGAATAGGCACCAAAGCTCTGCCCAATTTCAGACTCCTCCCTGAGTAACACCACTCACAGTTGCTTAAGAGCACAAAGTGGCACTTGTTGTGCCCACAGAACATCTGCTGAAGACGAAACTTGTGTTTATAGCTCTTCACTTCAAAAGACTGGCCGTGTTATAAAAAGAAAGGGACCATCTGTCCCTCTTCTGGACCCCAGCGCCTCTTGGAAAAGATTTCTGTGCAAGAAGGCAGTGAGAAGTCAGTGTTGACTTCAGGAAACTATTTTGGGGGCCGGAAAAGAATAGTGCCTACCCGCCAAGGGGAACGTCGTCGGCAGATGAAAGCCGGCTTTGAGGAGGCCACAGGATGCGACAGTAGACACTGCCTGGAAGTGGGCTGTGGCCCAGTGGCACTGCCCAGATGTTCCAGCGGAACAGTGGCCTGAGCAGAGGACTGAGAGGACCTGATGTGAGCAAAGGGGAAGATGAAGGCCCAAGAAGCACCGTGGCTCCCTGGAGAAGGCATGAGAGATGCCATCAGAGGTCGCCTTTTCACGTCATCCATTTGCCTTCCTCCACTCAACTTCTCTGGGCCTTTCTTATTTGCAAAGCCCCTTAGGATGGTGCTGCATCTTCGGAACAACAGGCTGAACGATCTCCTTCCTGTGGCTGAGAGCTAAAGACATGACAGAGCGTACAGGTTTTCGGGCCGTTGGTGAGGCTGGCTTAAGATATACCTGCCTTAAGCTCCTGGGCACCAATACAGAAAGGTCACTTGAGAGTCCAGGAAAAGCAGGCTGAAGTAGATCTGAGGTTAGCAGTGTGGGACTCACAGTGGAGAGGAATCTCCTAGGCTTCTTGGCCAAAATCTCCCAGGCTGAGCACTCCTGGACTGAAACTTGCCCATCTTCAGGGTGGTGTTTCAGCTCATTGGTTCTGAACAATCATGCGCCCTCCTCCTCCTCCTCCACCCATCCCACCCCCAACAGGAAAAAGTTTGGTTTCTATTGGAATCTCTGAAAATTCCAGAATGCTCTGATCCGTGAACTTCTAGGCTTAGGACTTATTTTGTTTCAGATCAAAACCTGCTCTCTCCTAGGATGGAAATGGGAGAATAAGGGGGTAGAGACCAGAAGTGGTGTCCTCTAAGGACACTCCTGTACCCTTTTCCTGCTTGTCTCTGATGGGGCACCCCTGCTAGCTCTTCCTGGACTGAAGGAATTTGAGAGCATCCTGGGGAAGGTTTGCAAGTTTTCACCCACACCCACCTGGGCACATACATTTAGATTCTGAGGACGAAGGCAGTTATATTGTATTCAAGGCTCTCAGAATCCTAAAAGGTCACAGTCCTTTTATTCTTGCCTCTTTTCACTTCTTTACTGTTCTTATTGATTTCTTCGGGCACATAAGAAAACACAGTAGGCAAAGCCCACTACTTGCATTGAAGCAAAATACTCTGCAGTCAAACCACACACCATAAAGAAATAATTGCAGTCTGTATATATTGCTAATGGACATCTCTCAGCAATTCCCTGTCTCATAAGCTTTAAACACAGACATTAGTATAAATATGCAGAAATCCCCATTCGGGCAAATTACTCTGCATTTCTGAACGGAAGGAAGATTAACCATGTGCTGATATCTTTGAAGGAGCTCAGCAGAGCAAGAAGAATTTCCCAGCCCTCTCTGAGAGGGAGGCTTGGGACTCCCTGAGAGAGGCCTGGCTGGCATCTCCTCCCCTGGGCCTGGTGCTCCCCTGGAGCACAAAGAGCTCTGCCTCAGGAGGGGGCCTGACCAGCTTCACCTGGACCAACTGCCTGACGCCCTTAAGGGTGGTCCTGGCCTCTAAAGTAAATGGCCCAGGAGCCCGGGGAGGTTTGGGGAGCTGGCTGGCTGTCACCTCGCCCCCTCAGGTGTTATGTCTTGGACTAGGCTACCCTCTCCCTCTCTCTGGCCTTTCTCTTCACCTGGCCCTCTTCTCCTCTCCCCCTGTACTCCCTCGTCCTCCCCTGTACTTCTCCCCTACCCTGAGCGCTCCCCCACCAAGACCAGCATGAGGCTGGTCTCTGTCTTCTGGGGCTCCCCAGCCTAAACTTCACAGGCATATGAAGAAAGCCTGTGCCCTTCAGGAAACATGCCCTTGTCAGCACAGGCTACAAAGTCCAGGGCTGACAAGGTCTGGCCTGGCTGTTGCTGATCAGAGGAGAGACAGTGGAAGTGGGGGCAGGCCGACTCGGGCCCCCATGAAGCTCCCAGAAGCACCTCCCACATTCTCAGCACAGAACACCACAGCCACTTTGCAGACCCAGGCCTTTGCTCCTCTCCTCAGAGGTGAGGGACTTGTGTCCCCTGAGCAGAAGCAGCCTGGGAGAAGTGGGCAGGTGGGCTGACCTGAGGACCACCTCAGGAATGACAGGCCCATCCTGCTGTCCACCCTGGGAGATGAACTATGAGCTTGCCGGGACTCACCACCACATGGAGCACAGAGGTATTCCGGTTGTTTATTCTGCTTTCGCCTGACTTTCCCACAGTGGAATTAAACACAGAGGGAGAGGAACTCGACAGTGACATTCTGAGGCAGAGGAAAAGAGACTTGGGCCTCTCGGAGCTGGAGCCGCAGCCTCGAGGCCTTGCCTTTCTCCAGGTGGTGAGCATCGGAGCCCTAGGAGCTCCGTCCTCCTCACAAGAAGCTGCTGGGCTGGGGGTTTCTGTGACAGCCCAGTTCACCAGCCAGAATTGTGAGGCCCCCGCCTCAGCATTGAAGAGTAAGCCCTCTCCTCAGCTAACCCCGGCACACATGCGCACACTTCACTCATCCTTCTTATAGGGAGCATCTTGTTGGTCTATTTTCATGTCTGTCTCCCCCACTCAACTATGAATGACTTTAGAACACCCCCGCCGCTGGCCGATTTAGCAACTTTATATGAAATGTAAAAAGGTACCCTTTTCTCAAGACCCTTGCCTGCCACCTACCAGAAACTTGTTATAATTACTAAAAAAACACCCTGCCATGTATATAAGGTGAATGGCACCCCCTGGAGTTGTGCAGCATGCAAGTAGAACAACTTGTGAGTCAGGGCCCAGTAGGACTTACTGAGGTTATTACCTTCCAGACGTTCTTCTGAGCATGTTCTATGTATTGACCCATTTAATTCTCACAATTCTAAAATGGACACTATCATGATCCCCATTTACAGACAAGGAAACTTTGGCTCAAAAACATGAAGTAACTTTCCCACATTTACCCACCTAGTCATAGTAGGGCTACACACCAGGAGTCCTCAGCCCCAGAGCCCTTCCCATAGCCCCACATTCACTTTTGCATCCTCAAGGCCTAGTCCTGGGTCCCCTGTGTGGGTGCCCAACACTAGCGTGCTAGGAGCAATGACACACAGAGGCCTGGCTTCAGCCCAGTTCAGACCAGCCCAGCCCCCACCACGAGGTCTCTCTGCGTCCTCATTTGGAAAACTGGCCCCAGATCAGAGGAGGTCCCCTCACAGGTGCCCCAACTGTGCCCAGTACTGGAGAGCCCGGGCGCCCCTCCCCAGGTCACCTGTCCTCTCAGTGCTTCTCACCAGGGCTCTGCAGGCTCTGTCCACCTGCCCCCTACAGCCAGGCCCTCCTCCTGACCTGATCAGCCTCGCTGTGGTCTCTGTTCTCACTCCCAGGGCTCCCTAGGTGGCCATGCTGCTGCCTCACCTCCTCCCACCTCCAGGCCTGCCCCACCCAGTCACCCTGCAGTCAAAGCCTCTTCCTAGAGTGCCATCTGACCTCCCTGCTGAGAACCCTTCAGGGCCCCTCCCTCCCTACCAGGCACCACAGGCCCCTCAGGGCTGTGCCGCACTTGCTCACACCATCCCTGTTCAGACCCACCTTTAGCCTGTTCCTCCTCCAGAAAACCTCCCCAGACTCCCACACCACACCAGACCCCCAGGCCCAGACATGGCTTTTCTCTGCTGCTCACCCTTTTCTCCAAACAGGGGGCTCCTGGGAGCCAGGCTAGGGCCAAAGACCAGCTTGGTGGTCAGTAGTGACTCCCTACATACACCCTGGACTGGACGGGACGGAAGTGTGCTGATGTCACACCCAGCTCTACCCAGGTGTGGCACAGGACGGCCCCAGCTCCCCTCCATGTCCCCTCAGCCAGCAACAGCCCTGTCTCCAGATTGGCACCAGTGCCCCCTCAAGCTGAGGCAGCTTGTCCTCTCTGGGGAGGTCAAGTGTGGGCTCATCAGGATTTCCCATCTACTATCCGCCACGCCCCCTGTGGCTGTCAGCAGGAAAGCAGAGCACCCCCGTGAGGAGATACAGAAAGCAGATGGTGTGCACCTGTCACAGAGGCCTGGGAGGCAGGAGGATTCCAGGAAGTGGAATTCCCAACACGGGCTGGTTCTCACAGCCAAAAGGAGAGGTGGGCACAGATGACTGTTCCTGCACCCCCTAACTCATGAGGTTCCACCCATGAAAATCCAGCTCCTCCACCTCCCCAGGGCAGGCGGCGGTTGCGGCTAAGGATTGACTAGCCTCTGCCCGGGTCAGTAAGGAGAAAAGCCTGACCTCAGAGGCCTCCTAAGAGGGCACCAGCTATACCCCAACCCCTGGCACATGGCATGGCCTCCCCTGCACTTGTCACAGGGCCAGGCCTGGGTGGGGACAAGGAAACCCTCCCCCCCCGGGGCAAGGTCAGTTATCTGGAAGGACATGGCCTTACCCATGGGAGAGTAGAGGTGCCCCTGCTGTCCCTTGTCCTGGGAAGGATCTCTGAACCCATGGGAACCCACTATGAAGAAGGGAAGAGAAGTGCTGAGTCAGTGCAGCCTGAGGCTTTGAACAGCTCTTTGCTGGGAGCTCTGGGACTGACCTGCAAGCACCTCTTTGCCTGGCTCCTGAGCCGGATGGACTGCACCTGCCCTTGTGAAGGGGGAGACCTTTGGCAGGTCACCAGATAGCCTCTAGAATCCGTGCACCAACGGGCAGGGTTTGGGCTGTCTTGCTCATTGCTGCATCCCCGGTGCTAGAGATATGGCAAATACCTGTCAAACGCAAGAGTGAATGACTGAGTGGATGTGCTGAAGAGGATCGAGGCTGCCCACAGCACTGAAGGCACAAACTCCAGGAGCAGTGGGCACTGGCTCAGGGAGGCTGGAATTCAGGGCACAGAGGTGGCACCCAGGTCAGGTACTTCCCGGCCAAAAGCCCTCCTGAAGAAATTTGTCTTCTTTCTGTCATCAGCTTCTGTGATCTTGCATCACTTAATTCAAAGTATCTGCTGCTTCCCTTCTCTCATCCAGATTTTTTTGCAGAATTAACCTTACGATGTTATTGCCGCCCACTGACAGAGGGCATTCGCTTTTTGACGTCTCCTGGCATTGTGCAGGGCCACACCACGCTCCCAAGTGAGGAGCAAGTCCTCTTGGAGGAGGAGATCTGTTGTTTGTTGATCAAAGGGAGGGGTTTTGGCCAACAAGCCCTTGGCCCCTTGCAGCTTCTAATCTCTCGTGCTCCCAGGAGGTCCATTCTATCTTCCCTCCCTTCCCAAAAGTTTGAGGTCCCCTGACTGGTTCCAGACTCCCCTGTTTTGCCCCTGCTCCTCCTTGGGAGCCTCCCTAGCTGGCGCCACCTCCAGCTCCCTCCAGCTCCCTCCAGCTCCTGCCCCTCCCACCTCTGCTCAGCCTTGCCACCACAGCCCCCTCCTTTGTGCTGTAACTGCTGATGGTGCCCCCTGGACCTGGGGCCTCTCCTTCCCCAGTGACCCCTAAGTCTTCCTGCTGGGCCGAGGTGAGCAGGAAACAGCGAGATACGATGGTTTAAAACTATAAAAGCACGAGCCAAGAACTTAGTTGTATGGCGCACTAGCTGTGTAGCCTTGGGCAAGTTATCTCACAATTTCCTCTCCTGTACAATGAGAACAGTCTGTCATAGTGGTGTCCTGAGGATTAAAGAAGTTGATGCAATCAGTGTGTGGCAAAGAGGGTGGCCAGTGGGAGCAGGCTTTTCACCCTCTCCCCAAACAGCTGAGGGCTAGAGGGGATGAGGCGCTAGGTACAGATGAGATGGTTAATAGCCGCGAGTGTCACGGCCCAGCGCCCAGCGGCGGCTTGGGCGCACAGTGAGCAACCTAGAGGTGCGCTTGTTTCCTGCCTTTACTGGGGCTTTCAGGTGGCGTCCAAGAACAGTTCGGTCACCACGGGTAGAGGCGGGTGCCAGCCAGGGCGGGGGACTGGTGCTCAGCCCCGCGGGGAAGGCCCCTGACCGGTGACGCGTCGGCCTGGGGCCGCCCCCGAACCCGCCCCCAGGGCGGTGCCGTCCAGCGCCGGGGAGGAGGCGGGAGGGGCCGCCGGGAGGTTCCTGGGCAGGAGGTGGTGGCGCGTCTGCGAACGGCTATTTGCATATGCGCACGCTGGATATTTATAACTTCTCTTCAGCCAGTTCCAAGTTATTGATGTCTTAAAGTGACTTTAATCTGAGCCTTCTTTTCTCCAAATGGGCTTTTGATTTCCGGAGTGATATTATACATGGCTGTAAGCTATTGACTGAGCGATTGCCGTTGGGTTCTCAATGTGCTGATGCTGAAAATCTGCGATATAAATAAACTTCCTCTGGTAGAATCATTATAAAGCACAAGCAGCAGAAATTTATGGAAAGAACAGATTAAATGCTTAGACTTAAATTCTTCAGTGTGCTGGTTGCCCTAAACTGCTGTGTCTGGAGTTTGGGCTGCTGATTCAGGTGGAAAAAATCAAACAGACACATCACTTGTGGGTGCATTTTTACTATGATCTATTGTGTTGCCAAAAGAGAAAACTCAAAAGCTGCCATTGATAATCCTGGTTAAAACTTGGAGCATAAATTATTAAGACACGTAGTTTATTTTCCAAGTGGTGGGAGACTGGGGTGCATAGCACAGTAAAGAAATATAACATCAATATGTGCTTATGCATTGTAATGTGGGACATTTTTATGCCCCTAATAAAACATTCCGCTACAACTATGTTTATGAAAGCAACAGATAGGAAGATCCATAATGCCACTTAATAGAGTTAATCACCTCCCATCGGAACGTTTTAAAAGGCTTTTTATTGCATGTTGAAAAGCTCTGACCATAATTAATACTCAGTATACTGTCAGGTGCCAGTCAGAAGGCTAGAGGCAGCAAAGGGAACTTTCTAGCACACTGGGGCAACGAGGGATCTTGGGACTCTGTCCAATTGTCTGAGCTCCAGGTTTATAAATCAGGACTTAAGTCTCTGGGTTGAAGTCTGTCAAACATCAGGCTCTGGCTGGCCTGCAGCTTTGAGTTCTAAATTTTAAGCTCTGGGCTCTAAATTGGAGACTGGGTGTCAATTCTGAGTTTGTTCGTTGCTCTCCAGGTTCTAGGCTTTGGACTGGTCTGGGCTGTCAACTCTAGACTCTGGGTGACTCACCCTGGATCCCTGGGTCCTGAGTGAGACAGCCCCACAGAACATCTACACCAAGGGGTGGGAGAAGAGGCTCGATGCCTTGGGTTAGTTTGCTGTTCAGTTTGGTGTGCCCTGCTGACCACAGAAACATATCCTGTGTCCACTCCCTGCACCTTGCCCCATTCAGCCCATGCTACACCAGTGGAGGGAAGCCCTCAGCATGCCTACACCCGGCCTGCCTCAGGGTCAGCATGTGGGTGAGGGCTGGACCCTTGAGTATCTACAGCCACAGGGAATCTCCCAAATAGCCGAGAAAAGCTGAGGAGGTGAGGGCTCAGCCTGAAATAATTAAAGAATAAAATCATCCTTTGAAACTCGACTCAAGCTGTCAAGAAGAGCAGGCAGCAGGGAGACAGTGTTCCAGCAGCCTGGGCCTCTCTCTCCAGCCTGGGTGGCAACTCCAGGGCAGCCAGTAGCTGAGCTGGGACAAGTGGGGAATTTTTTGAGTGTAAGAATTCTGTTTCCTCTTGGGAAGTTGGGCTGGCAAGAATTTCAGGTGATTTCTGAGGATAGCAAGGCCACGCTCTGTGTCCCAATACAATATGGCTGGCTTCTCTCCACTGGGCTGGAATCCCAGGGTATATCAGGGCTTTGATGGGCCCTCAACAGTGGCCCAGAGATGTCTGTGCTTGAGATGTTGCTCTAACAGGTCTTTGTTGAGACAGAATCATACCTGAACCTAACTGGTTCCAGAGCCTAACTGGACAGTAGGCACTGAGCTTCCCTTGTGGCCTAAAAGGATTGGTGCCCTCTGCCACCATACCACCAAAAGTAAATGCTCGAGTGAATTTCCATTCTCAAACAGGGAGCCACTTCCTGATATGAGCTGTGTACTGTGTCCACAGGGACACTGTCTACCCTTGCTCCCTGAGAGGTGAGCACTGTGGAGGGGACAGGCCATGCCTCCCTCACCCCAAGTTGTACATGAAGTCACTGGGACAACTGGGAAGTTAATTGAGTCTTGGGTGTTGCCTTTCCTCCTATCAGTCAACAAAAATATGCCAAGTGCCTGCCATGCATAAACTCCCTGTACTCACAGAACTCAAATTTGAGCTCCCCAAAGCCTCCCAAATGGTTATGCATCTATGTCCCAGATGTGGCAACTAGAGAAATAAGGGCTGTCTAAAACAAGCTGAGCTGGGATCCCAAAATCCAGGACACAGTTCTCAGATGGATCTTCAGAATCACATCCCAACTCCCTTGGCAAGCTCCCTGCACCCCTGGGCAGCAACTGAGGGAGTGAGCTCTGCCTCAGGAAAGGACCTCCGAGAGCAGTGAACCTTCAGGGAGGGAGCAGGTCTTCCCAGTCATTCTCAGGACCAGGGCCAAGAGCCAGCAAGCTGCAGAACCTGCTCATTCTGGAGGCCGCAAAACAAGGTTGTCCTGGGGTTATGGAGGCCCAGGAGGAGGGCTCCAAATCCATGCTGGCTGCAGAAGGGGCACCACTGAGGAAGTGTGCAAGGGGGCACCCATCTCTGATCTTGACTGAGCAAGTTTTCTTCTGACATCCAGTGTTTCCTGATGTGTGTAGTGAACCGAGAGGGGTGAGGACAGGCAAACAGCATGTGTGGGGAACCCTATCTGAGCAGTCCAAGTGCCAAGCCACATGCCAGCCCAGACAGACTGGCATAGAGCTAAAGGCAGCCCAACCCTTGGCCATCACGGCCATCCTCCCAGCAGCTATCAAGCACCTGGCAGTTGCCAGGCCACCTCTCTGCCTGCCCAGCCCTGGTGGCCTTGGAGTGCCCACTGAGCAGCCCCTCTTGATGCCTCCCTGGCCTGTGGCCTGAGAGAGGGGGAAGGGGGCTGTGGTGGGCAGAGCCAGGCTTAGCAAGCTTCCCCTGGGGACTTGTGGGATGAGCTTGCTGATAGAGATGTCTGTTCTGGGAGGTCGTGATACTGCCTATCATTAACCCGGGCACCCTGCCCAGGGTTCTTACCAAGAAATCATAGTCAGCTGCTTGCAGGCGGGTGAGTGATTTGTGAGGGCCACAAGAATATTTGCATAAACATATGTATGGAAGTGTGTATTTATTTGCATTCATTTGCATAAATTGTTGGCTCTTTAAACTGTCGTTCCTTAATTTTATTTTTCTTAGTAAATTTCTTTGAGCTCTGAGAGCAGATCTGGACACTTTGGAGAGTGAGAACAAAGAGGCAAAAACAATAACAGTTATAACATGAGACCAGAGGTTCTCAAACTTTGCTACACATAAAAATCTCCTGGACCACTTTCAGAATTCCTGGTGGTTCCTACATACTGTTGAATCAGAAGCTCTGGGGTGGAGGCTGTGCCTCAGCAATTTTTAAAACTTCCAGTGCACAGGCTAAGGCTGAGAACCAGAACTGTGTCAGATCAAATCTGCCTCAGCCTCCTCCGGGCGCCCCACCTCACCTCCCTCAAAACTCAGAACTTCAGTGCAGTGCAGTATGTGAAGCGCCAAGCTGTTCCCATGTCCCTCTCAGCGCCCCCTACTGCGCAGTGTCATCCTGTGCAGACTTGGCTTCTCCTCCTGGCCCTAGAGCCCAGGTCACCCTAGACTCAGCACCTAAGATCCTGGACTCAGAGGCAGTGGTGCCTGCTTTAGGCCAAGGCCCAGGATCTGTTCTGTCTGAGGCACACGGTCATTTCTCCTTCAAGGTGACATCCAGGCCAATGACTTCATCACTACCCAGATGCCTGGGAAGTGTGCACTCGCCGTTGGACCTCCCTGCAGCGGGGATCTCCCTGCAGCCCTCCTGCCTGTGTGCTGGGCCTTGTAGGCTGATCCTTTGCTTTCCCTGGTCTGTGCTGCCTAGATCAGAACAATGGTGGGTTTCTGGAAGTGCCTTCAATGTGGGTGTTCCTGGGGTCTCCTCTCTGCATTTTTTCTGGCTCCCCCTGTTTGATGTCTTCACTGCACTGTCCTGTCCCCCACACACTACCCCAGACTCGTAACACTGGCCCCTCTGTGCTTCCTACCTCAGGTCCTCGCTGATGGGAAGCCCTTCCTCTGTGGCCAATAGCTCAAATCCCGTCCATCTAACACCCAATTCACACTGTCTGTTCCAGGACACCTAGTCCAAGCCAGCGACTATTTCTCTATTCCTTCAGTCACTTTCAGACCTTACCAGAAACCTGCTTGAGGCCAAACACTGTGCTGGGCCCTGGGGTACAGAGGCCCTTCAGGCACAGGCTCTGCTTTGAGAGCTTTCCTGAGTGGTGATCAAAACCCGTTATCCCCTCCCCACCACGCCTGGGGGATGTAGAAGGTTCCTATGGGCTCCCGCTGGCGGGTGCACTCCTTGGAGGACGCTGCTCAGGGCACAGGCCGTGCTGACAGGAGATGAACAGCCACCACAGCCCAGCTTAGGAAGGAGGGAAGTGTTGGTTTCCAGGTAAGAAAGGGAGCAGATGAAGCTGAGGGGCAGCTGAGGGGGCAGCCAAGTGGCTGAACCCACTCTTCTTCTAGAATCACCTTTGCTGATATAGGTGGTTCCTTCCCAGGGCTTCAGGAGCCCCGTTGCTTGGTTTGCAGAGTGGATCCCCCAGGCCAGCTGTGCTGAGGAAGGCCTGATCATAGCCCCCACCCCACCAGACCCTCATATGTGGCTGATCCCCACTGCCGCCCCCACAGGGCCCCATGGTTCCATTCCCCTCACCTCCACCCACCCTGAGAGGGAGCCAGGCCCAGCATGCAGCTGGTGCTCCAGTGTGAGCAGCACTGGTGGCCAGTGTTAGTCATAGCTCAGCTTCTCAGCGTTTGTGTCCATGCAGGGACTAGTGCCACCCTGTGTGGCCCCCTGCCACCCTCGGTCAGCCTCTGAGCACACTGCTATCTGTGCCCAGTGGAGCCGGCCCCGTGCATTCAGTCTCCCCAGAGCAGAGGCCCACAGAACCCAGGGCCACTGCCAAGTCCATGGGCCTGCTCGTGCAGGATAGCAGCATCTGCGTAGCTACAGCCAATGAGTTTATAAAAACAAAGCTATGGTTTTATTACAGAATCTGGTAGGTTCACTTTCCCAAGAAAACCAGGCTATCTCGCCGTATACCTGTGGAGAGGTGCCCTAAGCAGCTGAAATGACAGGGACAACATAAAGGTCCTGTGCTGAGGAAATCAATCGGGAAGGTCAAGGAGCACAGGACCACATGCCCAAACAGATCTCTCCCTCCTACATCTGGGGTCTCAGATGCAAAGGGGCACAGTTCATGGCATGTGCCAGAAGCTGCCCAGAGCTCTGGGAATAGGAGAATGGCAGGCAGTGTCTCCACTCCTCAGATCTGGCAAGACAGAATTCTGCTGGCAGGGTGCACGCCGAGGAGGCCTTGACACAGGACACTGGGAGAAGAGAAGGCACAATCTGGGGATGGGAGGTAGGGTCAGAGAGCCCATCTGTTGGTCCTTCCTGAGACCCCCGTGGACCAGGCCAAGGACTCTGCCGGCCGGTGTGACAAGCAGGGTAGTGTGTTGGGAACTGTGCCAGGTACACGGGGGGCCGAGGCAGCGTCCACCCTGGGCAGAATGAGGGGCTGGCTCCTCCCCATGGCCGTGGTTCTCCAAGGGCTGACAACGATATTCTAAGACGGACTTGACCCCTGACTCTGGGCCAGGGCCCACACTGGGGCCAGATCACCTGGAAGGCACAACCTACTTTCTTCTTTGGTGCTTACTTATAATGATCATGGAGATTACTTGTATGATTGTGAACAGCCACTAGAAGTGTGGAGAACTAGAAACACCCTCAGGCTTTCACCTTCCCGGAAATGGTCCAACTTGGGCCAGGATGGGTGGGAGGCATGGACACAGACAGAGAACCAGGGGCAGAGAACACGTGCTCCCCTCCCCTGAGCTGTGAGCGTTCTTGGATGGGACTGGCAGCGTTTGGAGCTGCCGTAGCCCCTGGCATCTGGGGTTTCCATTTCATTTCCTTCTTTACCTGGCTAACTGAACTGATTGTACTCCCAGCTCCAGTTCACTAATTCTTACAAATCCTTTAAAACTATTGATTTATTTGCTGGGACTGGGACTGTCAGAATTCTGGGGAAATAATGGCTTTTGCTAAAGTAGGTGGAGACCTCTGTTTCTCCCTCTCCTTGTGTCTCTCTCCTGCCTGTCCCCCTTTCCCTCTCCGGCACTTCTTCCCACTCTCTCTCTGAGCTGGTCTGTCACCTGGGGCAGGGGCTGGCTTTCCCAAAGCCCTAGCTGACCAGACTGTTGAGGGATTAGGTCCACGAGAAGAGTACGGCAAAGCAAACTTTTACAGGAGGTGGCACACAGGACTTCAGCTTGTTGGGAGTCATCCCTTGTGTGAGAATGCCACCCTTATCCTGGTCCTTGTTGCTTTTCTAGTTTCAAAGCTCACCTTCCGCAGGGGTCTGCAGCATCTTGGGCAGAGACCCTGGGGCTGCTCCCTCAGCCCCTTTCCCGCATGCCTGCTAACAGCTGTTCACCAGGCTTGCCAGCATACCCATGTGAAGGCAGGACAGCCAGGGCCTTGGAATAGAAAGAGGACAGGGGACAGTCTCGTGGTGGGGTAAAGAGCCCAGGCACTCCAGACCCAGGGCTGCCTGCTGGCCAGGTATGGAGAAGAGCCTGCGCCAGGGGAAGGTCCCAAGTGGGCTGCCTCTGTGACGGATCTGGATGCGCTGCCTCCATTCCTGGCCCCAGATCCCAGCCTCCAATAAAGAGCTTTTCTGCTTAATTCTCCCAGGCTCTGCCTGGTACAGACACATGAATATGTCAGGCTTGTGGTCACTGCTGCTCAAAGAGAGCCTGCCCAGAGTACCAGGGGAACATGGCTTTGCAGGTCCCCTGGGGCCACTATGGTCATCACTATCTTTGCACTGCTTCCTGGAGCTTTGAAGTCCAGGGTACGAGCGCTCAAGTGACCAAGTCTAGCCTGTGGCTCCACACTTGCTCCCAGACAGCTGCCTCCCCTGGGCTCCCACAGTAATAGGTGCCCAGTTCCCTCCATCCTGGGGCTCTGCCCAGTAGAAAGGGGGTTCCAGTGCTGAGCAGCCAAGCAGACTCCATCCACTCCTGCTCTCCCACCCGCCAGTCATTTCTCCATCAGTGACACAGCCACCAGCTTGGCCCCCAGCAACTTGCTGTCGGCCCTGCACTTCCCAACTCCTCCCATTCTTCCCTCCCACACCCCCAGCTGTCCATCTTCAGAAGGGCATTAGCACCGGAGCTGGTTCTGCAGCCCTCATGTGGGCGCCTGTGTCCTACTGAGTTGCACAGTCCCCTGGGGCAGAGGGGTCTGGCTCACCTATCGCCGTGCCCTGCAGCTGCCCCCTCTCCTGCTCTAGCCATGTCTGGGAGATTCAGAAGAGGGCACCAGAGTGGGTGGGACTGTCAGGAGCAACCTGCCAAGGGCACGTGTGAAGGTGTGGTCAGAGGCCCAGGCTGGCGGGAGTATGAGGAGCTGAGCCTGTGGTTTCGGGTCCCACCACTCACGGCTGATTCTGAGCCATCATCTCCCTGTGGACACATCCCTGAATACCATTCCCTCCTCGGTTCTTCCTCCACCTAATAGGCTGATCGGACTCCTCTTGCAGAGCACTACAGTCACACGAGTGTGTCTCCCATTAAACTGTGAGCTCCCCCAGGTCTGTGAATGTGTCGCTTTGTGTGTGTCCGCAGAACTCCACCCAGCGTCCAGACACAGCCAACTGCAGGTCCCAGAACTCGGGGTCTCAGAGTCTACCTCTGAAGGGGACTGTGTGTCTCAGCCTCAGTCAGCCATGGACACGGCAGCTGCACCAGGGCACCCCCCACCTCTCCAGAGAAACCCCAGTTTCTCTCCGACACCCTGGTGGTTGGAGCTCTCCAGGGTGCTGAACATGGCTCTCACAGCTGGCCCCAACTATCTGTTCTGTCTACTTGACTCAAGTCCCTCCAGCCAAGAACCATTCCCACCCTCCAGTAGAAAAGAAGCAGTGTCTCCAGACTGCGGGCGGGACAGGCTCATGAAGATGGGAAGGGTTATGAGAACACAGAGAGAGGAGAGACACACCCCTCCCTTACCACCACCCTGGACATTAGATTCAACTCAGTCCCTGGATCCAGACTTAGGTCTCATCTTACCTCCCCAAGTCCTGAGAACAAAATCCCCTAAGGATACCCTCCTTCGTGGCACCAGGTTATAACAGAGGGACTACAGGGCCGCCCTCCTCCTTATATACTGACCCTCTGCCTGCTCCCACTCATCTGCCATGGCCCCTCACCTGGCCCACCTGCAAGCTTCTGGTCTCCACACAGCTCTTCCGGGTCCTGACTTGACTCTCTGGGTTGTTGTATTCACTGCTCAAAGTATTCACATCACCCCCTCAGACTCTATCCTCCAGCAAGAGAAGGGGCCAAGTGGGGAGCTTCTTGGGAGGTGGAGGCCTAAGTGCTGTTAACGGCAACCTGGCCAGGCACTTTCCCCAACTATAGCCTCAGCATTTTCCCGGTGGCCTTCCTTGCTCAGCCAAAGATCTGCAGTGACTACCTCACCTCTGCAGTGACTTCCCTCTGGCCAGGTTCCTGACACTCTGCCCCGGCCCTCCCCAATTTCCTCCCAAATAAAAGACCATTCCCTTTGACTCCTACCCTGACCCTACAAGGCAAGAGATATTAATAAAGGTGGCCAGTCTTTGGCTTTTGTTTGGGCAGACCATCTGCGTTGAGAGGATCACTTCTCTCTGGCCATAGCGTGTAAGGGCCCCTGTCTGCCCTCAAGGGTTCTAGGCTGTGCCTGCACTCAGAAGCTGCTGGGGTGGTCATTCTTTCCCAGGAAGGCCATTTAGGACTCTTCTAAGCCACTGGAGCCAAACAGAATAATTAAATCTCTTGCTTAAAAAGACCTCAATAACGAACAAGCCTATGCTTTAGTAACTGTAGACTGCAGTACAAGCCATGGGGTTATTGCTACTGTTATTAGCACTTATCTCATCTGAAGTTAGAGGGAGCTTGACTTTTACACTCAGTCCACCCACACAACTATGATATTTCAGACTGTTCTGTTGGATCATGTCTGGAGGAGGTTGTTCTTACAACCTGGCACACATCTATATGTGGTCTATAACCCACCCTGGATCCCAATCAGAAAGGAACTTTTTGTGCAAAATATGATGACAGGTGCTCAAGGGGCCAGAGAGACAAGCCCTCCAGGACAGCACAGCCTAGAAAGGAGACAGACAGACAGATTTCCCTCTGGAATAAAGCAGCCAGAGATCTCTACTGCAAGGGAGGCACCAAAAAAGTCTCATGGGCCCACAGGAGAAGATGAAATTAACTTGGTAAGAATTCTTTTCTTACCAAGGGATAGATGGGTCCCTAAGAAACACTGTAGGGGGAAGACTTAGCCAAAGGAGCAGAAAGAAACAATCAAAGTGAAGAAATGGGACATACTGGGTATGAACTTAGGGAAGGTTGGAGGGATATGTGAGGAGGTGAATAGAATATGAATACATGGGTAAAGGAAAGGTCATGAAAGTCTCTGAAAGCCCATGATGAGGATTTTGGAAATGAGGGATCAAGGAATTCCTTGATCAGGCAGACCCTAGGTAACCAACGAGCTCTTACTCTAGGTCATGAGGATGGTGGTGTGATTCCGTGACTAGATCCAGACCTCCCAGTCACTCTCCCACAAACCCAGGGAAAACGAAGTGAATGTTTCTGTTAGTTTTATGATGGTTTCAAAACTTCTAAGGGTAACGATCTAAATGACTGTACATCATCTTAGAGAGAGTGAGAATGCCCCGGCTGGAAGGTGACCTGCAGTCCCCCAGGCCTGTTGGTGTATAGCCCAGGTCAGACCTTGGAGAGGACCTTCGGCACCAGATTTCACACAAAAGGAAAAGGTCTTGTCAGCAAGTGTTGGACAGGTTGGGAAATATTGGCTAGTAAAAGGTGGTGACAGTTCTTAGGGCTTTTGTCCCCTTTTAGATAAATGGAGGAATTTCCGTTTGGACAACAGGACAAACAGAAGGTATCCTCACTAAAACCCTAAGTTCAAGTGAGAAGTCAAAGTCTGCCATGTTTCCCTTCTCTGAAGAACCCCACTTCCTGGGAGGGTGCACCTATGTGGGGCCCAGGGTGTCACCCTCCATCGCAGGTGTGCCATCTGCAGGAGCATCCTACAAGGTGTTTGATTCCATCTTACCTGGAAGCTGCCCTCAAGGTGCATTCTGATGCCAACTCTTCTTTAGAAAAGAAGCACAAGAGGAGAAATACAAATCTGCTCAGGTGGGGAGGGAGGCAGGAGGGCAGCACTGGGCTTGGGAGCCTGTGGGCACAGCAGCAGTGTCGCTCTGTGTGTGTAAGGTGCCCACTTGTCCCCAAGGTGTCAGCATACGTACCACTCCCCCACTCCTGGATGAATTACCCTCTGGACCTTCCTGACACAGTCTTTGCTGGGCTTTCTCAGTATATTTTACAACCACTCTGAGTTTGTAATTTTTTCAATTCCTTTATCAAATATGTGTTATAAATACCAGTAGGGGGCAGCATTTATCACCTAGCTGGGTCCTGACTCAAGCTCAACTGCGACAGTCCCCCTGCAACCTTGTAGGTTGCACCAGCAGATGGCACACCTGCCATGGAGGGGGGCAGCATTTATCACCTGGCGGGGTCCTAACTCAAACAGAAAAAAACTATTTAACACAAGCTTTCTCGGGGCTCTGATTTAATGGATTTATTGTCTGCAAAGCCACTGAAATTCTTTCTCTTTGAATATTTGACATCTTTTCCTCTTCTTACTACCTCAGACAGCCCTTATAGTGCAGCAGAAGCAAGCTCATATAGCCTCTCACAAATAACTGTGTCATTTGGTGAAATAATATGCAGAAGTTTGGCCACAACTTCATGTCCAGTCTTGATTCTGTTCACAGCCTCACTGTCCTCTAGACAAAGCATCCCGCCCCACCCCACTCCCAGAGCCTTTGCAGTATCCCTTTTCCCTCTCATGCCACTTGCTGCTGGATCCACAGGGCCATTTTACACTAACCACTGACGCTGGGGTTGAGACTGTACTTAGAGAAGTCCATCACAGGATGAGAATTAGCCTGCAATAGCCAGCCAGAGTCCCCAGGATGAATGGGTAAATACAATGTGGTATCTACATGTGATGGAATATTAGTCAACCTTAAGGACAGAAATTCTGAGGCTGCTACCATGTGAATGGACCTTGAGGGCATTATGCTAGGAGAAATGAGGCAGTCACAAAAAAGACAAATACTGTGTGGTTCTGCTCACTTAAAGTGTCTAGAATCCTCAGACTCATAGAAAAAGTAGGCAGAATAGCAGTTGCCAAGGGCCAAAGAGAGAAAGAAGTGGGGAGTGGTTGTTTAATGGATACAGAGTGAGTTTCAGTCTGGAAAGAGAAAATGCTCTCTAGAGATTGATTGCACAATGGTGTGAATGTACTTAACACCACGGAGTTGTGATGCTTAAAAATGATTAAATGGAACATTTTACTGCAGCTAAAAAAAGAAAAATGAAAAAGAAGAATTATCCTGGAACCTAACTAGCAAAGGAAGTTTGTTAGTTTTATGATGGAGGAGGTTGTTCTTACAACCTGGCACACATCTATATGTGGTCTATAACCCACCCTGGATCCCAATCAGAAAGGAACTTTTTGTGCAAAATATGATGGACATAGGGAAAGTTCTCTGTGCACTTGAGCCCATCATTTATTCATGCCTTCTGTATCAGTTAGCTCTAGCTGTGTAACAAACAGTTCTAAAATTGGCAGCTTAGAACAATAGCACTGATTTAGATTATGCTTCAGGTTTGGCAATTTGGGCTGAGGTTGGCTGATTGTGAGCTGGCTAGTCTAAATGTCTCACCTGGGATGGCTCATTCTTCACCACATGGTCTATCATCCTCCAATAGGCTAGAGTGGGTTCCTTCAGATGGTAACAGTGGCAGGGGTCTGAAGGGAATGAACAAAAGTGAGCAAAGCTGCTTGAGGCCATGTCTCAGACCTACACAAAATCATTCTACCCCTTTCTATGGTCCAAAGCAAATCACAAGATCACCCAACGTTCAAAAGGGTGGAGAATGACCTCCTTGATGGGGAAGCTACAAAGAATTCTTGTAATCTATACATACTCTCTCTCTCTCTCTCTCTCTCTCTCTGAGAGTATATATACAGAGAGAGAGAGAGAGAGACACACACACACACACATAAGGACCTGTGCTGAGTGATAAAGATAAAAATATAAATGAAATGCAGTCAGTGCAGGATGCAGGAGGCAGACATGTAAATAAATAATCACCACACATAGCATGCTGTAAAGAAGTAGTACAGGTGGTAGAGAGGTACAGAGGAGAGCAGAAGGCAAGGGATTGGAAGGAGAAGAGGAAAGAGGCAGAGAGGCCTGGGGCAAAATCACACCTTAACTGGCACTGAGTGATACGTGGAGACCAGCCAGATGAATAAGGGAAGACAGCTGCAGGCAGAGAGGACATAGGCTTGGACAGAGGACATTGGACAGAGGACATGCTCTGGGTACAGGAGGCTTCACTAGGGAGTATAGGAGAACCTAGCGGTGGGGAAGCTTTACAGGGGGTACTGCTGGTCCCAGCCCTGAGGGTATGTGTGAACTAGAGCTAATGACGGTGGCTACAGGGAGCAACAGTGTAGAGGTGACCTGGAGAGGGACAGGCCGGAAACAGAGAGGCATCCCACAGGCTGCTGAGGTGACTCTGCTGTGTCTGGGTGCAGAGATTTCCAGGAGGTAAAACAGATGGGACACAGTATGAGAGGGAGGAGGAGTCTAGAAGGGAGCTGGCAGGCAGGGCACTGCCTGTGTAGGGAGAGTAGTTCAGTGCTGGGTGCTGAGCTGAGCATCCGAGTGTGTACGTTCTGCCAACTGGTCCTGATCCCACAAGGACAGGGCAGTCACTCCTGTGGGAAAGGTGGGCATGGAGTCCCACAAGCACAGGTGTGGCATCCCATGCAAAGCTGAGGGAACCAGAAAACCCCTGGTGCTAGCCAGCAGGAACAATGCTGAGCTAAGTCTGTACCCCCAAGGTGGGCTCAGTGGCCAAGCCTCTCACTCACTTGGCCCTGCAGAGCCTCTGCCTCTGCCTGGAGGGCCAGGGTGTCCCTGTACCATCCCTTCCTCCGGACTCTGGGGCCACCACATACTGCCAGGTGCCAGGGTGCTGCTGGGAGTCTGCTCTGAAGACCCAGCCTCTGGGCAGGTTCTGCCCCAGGCCTAAAGACCTCCTGCACCTGGGAACTTGTCCTGCTTGTTAGAAGGTTTTCCCAGGAAGCAGACTTCTGTGGCTCCATCTGCACCCCTGCAGATGGAGGGCTCCAGATTAGGTATTCCTGCCCCTTTGTGCTTGAGGTACTAAGGCCCAAAAAGCTGGGACAACTTGTTCAGGGTCATGCAGCCAGTTAGTAGCAAAGCTGGAACACAACCCAGAATGCAAGAATTTGGAACTCTGTCCAGAATTCTTTCCCCTCCCCCACCACTTTGCTCAAGAAGGTGATGTCATCTACCTGGCTGGTGGTTTGGGAATGAATCAGTTGGTGGCTGTTTGAGGAGTCCATGCATGTGTGCAGGGCAGTTTCATCTTAACCAACCTGGCTCTGCAGCTCACCAGAGCCAGCCCCAGCCCAATCCGCTCTCGGCTCTCCACTGCCTCCTGCCCCTCTCCCCAGCATCCCACAGGCCCACCCACAATGGCACTCATCATCCCCTCCCTTCTCGGATGTCCCTGGGAGAGGTCCTCATGCCCCAGCCCACAGTGTGTGTGCCCTGAATGCACCTCTCTCATCCCTGTCACTATGTAGCTCTGGCCTTGCTCCCTCTCCCTCAGGTTGTGGCAAAGGCCCCCACCTCAGACTCTGCACGTGGCATGTTCCCCAGGACCCCCCACCCTTGGTCTTCAGCAGAGCCCCTTGTAGCCTTGCAAAGAAGGGCCTGCCTGACCATCAAAGAGACAGGGCCCTTCCTCTTCCCCAAGCTTGTCACCTTGGGAGTGGAAGCAAGACCTTCTGTCCCTCTTTACAGATGTGGCAGCTGAAGTGCAGGAGGTCACCTAAGGACACACAAGCGTCAGAGCCAGGGTGGGTCCCAGGAGGGAGCCTTGGTGGGCAGCAATGCTGACCCTAGTAGACAAAGCCCAGTCGTCAGGCTGGAGTAGGACATGCTGGGGGAGAGGGGGTAATTCTAGAACATCCATATGGACCTGGAGGGCCTGGGGTAGTGGTAGGGGAGCCAGAGAGTGGGACTCAGCTCTATGAGCTGCCCTTTTCCCTGCACCTGCCACCTGATGACAGTCTGGGTCATTGTGGCCCAAGGATCTGGACCTCAGACAACAGAGGAGGTGGGCTTTGTCCAGGGGTCCTGAGGCAGGCAGAGGAGGCAAGGCTATGGGGTTATCAGAAGGCCCTAACTTTTGCCAGTGAAAGAGTAAAAATCAACCAAGCAGGTTGGCTGCAGGCTCTCCCCTCCTTCTCTCTTCTTAAGCCTTGGGGTGGGTCTGGAAGAAGTTTCTGACATCCCTAGGTCCAGAGCCCAAAGGCCTGGGCACTGCTGTGCCAGCCCCTGGTGGCCAAGATACCAGGGAAAGGTAGGTACACACCAGGGTGGGAAGAACCCAGAGGCCACTTCCTGCTGGGCTGTGCAGACCTACTGGGCTGCAAACCAGCCTCCCCAGTGTGGAAGCCCCAGGCAGGAGTGGGGTTCCTGAGAGGCCATCTCAGAGAGTTGCTTGCATCCCCAAAAAGTCTCTGGGAGTGAAACAGAAGGAGGCACCTGCCAGGCCCTGCTCAGCCCCCTCCTTCCCTGGGGTCTCCTCCCACACTATGGCTGTGAGTGTCTAACATGAGGGACATGGCTGTTTTTGCAGGTGTTGTGGTTTTATTCCTTTGAACCATACCCAGCCCATCTCGCATCATAGTGCCATGCTTTACTTGGTACCCACTACATCGGCACCCACTGGCATTTGGAGAACTTGTTCTATAGATATATGACAATTTTTAGCTGTCTGTGATAACATATTCTCTATGTTTGCGATTGTCAGGATGGGAATCTTTCCCCTCAACCTTTCGATTTCTGGGTTTGATTTTTTTTTTTTTTTTATCATATTTGGGGTTTTTTTCCTTTTTTTCTTTTTTTTCTTTTCGCTTTTTAAAGTTGTTATTCCTTTGGTTATGTAGCCCCTTGCAGTGGCTGCTTGTTTACGCACTGTTTGTGACTTCTTCTGATTGTCAGTGTTGAGCCAGTCTTGCCAAGAAACAGTATCAAGTATTTCCTATTTCTCTACTTCTTGAAAAAAAAAATTTTTTTTAATTAAAAAAAAAAATCTTAATGGGAACCTGGCCCTGTCTGTCTTCTCTGTTCTGCAGAAATGTTGAAGGAATTGAACCAGCAGCGCAGAGCGAAAGCGTTTACAGACCTGAAAATTGTTGTTGAAGGCAGAGAGTTTGAAGTCCACCAAAATGTTCTAGCTTCCTGCAGCTTGTATTTCAAGGACCTGATTCAAAGGTTTGCCTCCTTCCAGCTGTGGTCGGGTCTGTTCCTTTGTAGGACGCTTTTGTGTCGCTCTTCTCCTCCCCTCTCTTGCAGGTTCCTGAAGTGTGACTCCCTGTCACAGAGCCAGTAGCCATCTCTCCTCCTCCTCCTCCCCCCAGTGTCCTCC
Source organism: Loris lydekkerianus (assembly GCA_963574355.1). Lineage (NCBI taxonomy): Eukaryota > Metazoa > Chordata > Mammalia > Primates > Lorisidae > Loris > Loris lydekkerianus. The sequence goes on from CAUYPK010119378.1 coordinate 39,805, forward strand.
CACACACAGCCTCAGAGCAGCCACTGCCCCCAGCCGCCCCCCAGCCCCAGCTGTGCTGGTCACCATGAGCAGCCTCTGCCCACAGTAGACAGCACCCTGCCCCGCCCCCGGTCCCATGTTGCTAGGGGCTCAAGAGCCAGCCCTGAGATTAGGAGGACTGTAGACAGCATTTTAAGGGACCAATGCACACGGCCCCCACGGGGCGAGTGGGGGTCCCTAGTGCCATTGGCACTGCTGTCAGTGGTGAACTTAGTCCCAGGAAAGCACATCAACCAGACCATGCCCCACTGAAGAGCAGCAAGCGCCCACGGGGCCGCTTTTGACTCTTCCCAAGCCCAAGTCCAGGAGAAGAGACTTGTAGCCACGGCCCCAGCCACGCCACATGTCTCGAGACTCGTACACTGAGCCGAATCAGCGCTGTCTGAGCTCAGACCAGGTGTGTCCTAAACACGGTCTCTCAGCCTTTGCTCCCTCCCTCTGCCCCGGCTATTTCTACCTGAATGAGTCTTAATGGTGCGTGAGCATCTTTTTTTTTTTTTTTAATTACGTTGATTTTTTAATTTGTCTGCTTCATACCCTTACAAAGAAGTCAGGGGCCACCTTCCAGCTCCTTAGTGAGGGAGAGCAGCCAAGGGCCCAGCCCAGGGTAACGCTCACGCTTCTCTCACCCCCCAGCAGATTAATGCCGCTGCTCATTTTGCCTTGCAGCCTCTCCGGGGCGGACGCTGAGCCGGGACTGTGCTCAGAGTGGGAGGACAGGACCTCTGCTTGCTTCCCAATGCTGTGTTTGGACTTGCCAACTAACCCCGGAGTGACTGTGTTTTGTTTCAGGATGGCACACTGGCCGGCAGCTCCTTTCCGATCCATTGTGTCCTCTCACATAGAGCCATGAAGGAAGGGGCAGGCTCTTTGTGACTTCCCGTGTCATGGACAACTCGGGTCTCCTGCCCTCCTCCCATGCTTGGGTGCTCTCTGTCCGAGCCCAGGGGTTAAGGGCATGAGGTCGGGGGTGAAGGGGCACGTCCAGTGGCTTCACTAGGCCAGGGAAATCTTTGTGCCACTCTTGGCAAATTCTAGAAGCAGCAGTGACCAGCATCTGGCTAGTAGGTCAGAGATGGGCACTCTGGGCCTCAGGTCATGACCCAGACCAGCTGAGGAATACAGAAGGGGCAGGTCAGTGCTGAGCAGTGGCCCAGCCCCGGGCTGAATGAGTCCTTGGACTACCTTTAGACATCATGTTTAACACCAAGCTCTTACACATAGCAGAGGACCCTACTAGGTGGGGACCCAAAGCAGTGACAGCTTCATTGACAGGCCAAGAAGAGGCAGGGGACTTCAGAAGCAGTTGGGAGCAGATGCCCACCAAAGTGTATCCGAGTGGGCCTAACAGGAAAGGATGGGGCTCCAGGCAGTCAGTGGAAGTGAGAGGGAAGCCCCTAGGGAAGACCTGGGCCCTACACCCAACTCTACCACGTGTCCCTGAACCTCAGGCTAGTCATGTCCTTTCTTGTGGGCCTTGAGTTTCTCGTCTGTAAACCAGGAGGTTGGTTCAGCCCTGACTCCTGCGGATGACAATCAGTGGATGGGCAGGGACAGTCTGGAGAGGCTTCCCAAGTTCAAGCACCAGGATGTAAAGGATGAGGTATCTCAGGCAGCTGAGGGCAGGTCAGTATCAGGAGAGCTGGGGGAAGATGACCAGTGAAGCATTTGATATGTTGAGGCTGAGCAGCCCGGAAGGACACAGGGCCCCAAGTCAGGTAGGCAGCTGGATGGATGGATCTGAACCCAGAAAGGTCTGAGGTCTGGAGAGACAGGGCTAGGGGCCCTTGACATGTAGAAGGGGCCCACAGAAAAAAGTAGGGAGCGGAAGCAAGCCCAGGGCCCTGTTGCTGGAAGTCCCAATGTTGGTTTGCAGCCATTTTAAGTTTTCCTCCCCTGGTCCTGAGCATGGTACACAATAGTGTGATAGCTGCAAATAAATTCCTCCTCTGGAGAGAAACAGAAAGAGGATTTCCTTCTGGACATGCAAAATCATCGAGAATTTCACATTCTTGGTGGTCAGAGAGCAGCTGGTGTTGTCACCGTGCCATTCTGCATCTGTGACCCTGGAGGGGGTGCCCCGCAGAGAGATGTGGCCTCCTCCCCTGGGCCCCAAGCAGAGGCCTCCCTCTTGGGAAGCTGCACCCTTGTAAGGGGAGGGAGCAGGGACCCTCCGTGGGACATGAGGGGGTCAGCACTGACCCACCCTGGGCAAGCTCTGTCAGAGATGGGTGACCCCCTGCTGACCCAGGATTCCTCCCACCCCAGGCCTGGAGGCTCAGGTTGGACTCCTTCCCACCTCAGGCCTGGGGCCACTGACATGCCCACTGCTCCAGCTGTGAAGACACCCTCCCCCACATCTCAGAGCACTACCCCAGCCAAGTCCAGCACAGGAGGCACTGTAAACAACAACACAAGAGGAGGAGCAGAGGTGGAGGGTCAGAGGATCAGGGAAGAAGGCCTCGCTTAATGGGGAAGAGCACTCGGGGACAGTGATTTGGAAGCAGTGGCATCAGATGGGGGTCGCAGGGATCTGAGGCCCACAGGTGGCTCAGTGTTGCTGCAGTGCAGGAGTGTGGTGAGGCTGCAAGGGAGGCAGGGCCAGGTCACGGTCAGATGTGTGTCTCCTAAAGAGGACAGACCACCAGCGGGACAGCCATGGCTCAGCACCCTTGGGCTCCGTGTGGCCAGGGAGATGATCAGGGCGGAGTCCCCCTCCCGGGGCTTGCTGCAGGCTGCCCCGCCTGTGCTTCTTGCTCTTTCCTCACCAGCGTTCACACCTCTGGTGACAATGGAGCAGCTCCTTCCGCATCTGACCAACACGCGTCACACCTCTGGTGACAATGGAGCAGCTCCTTCCGCATCTGACCAGGGCAGGGCCCAGCTCACAAGCAGACTTGCAGCAGTGCAGGCTGAGAAGCAAGTATTCTCAGTGTCCCCAAGTTACAGGTGAAGAGATCGAGGTCCAGAGAAGTGGAATTAGCCGGTAGATCTGAGCTTTGACTAGAGGTCTGACTCCCAAGCTTCAGCTGTTACCATCCATTTACTAAACCACAGAAGAACAAAATATGTAGTTTTACTTTTGAGCAAAGTTCATGAGGAAGGAATGAACTCCCAGAGCTGACAGTGTGTACAGGTGCAGACTGTGTGTGCTGGGTGGGCATGCGTGTGTGCACAGATGTTACAAAAACTTATAAACTGGCCACAGTCTTCCACTCCCCCAGGAAGACATTTTCCCCCAGAGACAAGCACCCACCCCAAACCTGTGAGGAGCTGGCTCCTCTGGGGTGCCAGCCAAAGGCCCTGGAGGCCTTGGAGACGTGTGCACAGGCGCACGACTGTCCATCAGAAGCCCAGAGCAAAATCTGTGCTGAGAACGTTGCCCGCATCCTTTGTTGCCCCACCTGAGTCCCCGAGGTGATCAGGGTGCAAAACCTATCTCTGGATGATAAGCAGGCAGAACTGCATAGACCAGTCCTCACCTGGGTCCAGGCGTGGGGGTCCCCAGCAAGGGTCCTGGTTTCTCACCACAGTGGGCAGGATGTGGAGCTGCCTTTCCTCTTCAGGCCCTGGGAGGAGAAGTGCCTTCACCTGTACCCTGAAGGCCAAGGCACTCTCAGGGATGGCTGGATGGGCCAAGGCTCTATCAGGAAGGACAGGGGGACATTCTTTACAGACAGCAGAGGCATTGCCCCCCACCCCTGCTTCCAAACATGCCCCCCAAGTCCAGGTGTGGGAGAAAATGCCCAGCTACAGAGGAAAGCTGCCCTTCATCACAAAAATGGGACAAAGCCCTAGACCTGGCATTGTGCCCTCCCCCAAAAGCCTCATCGCACAAACCCTATGGGAGCCTATGCCACATTTGAATTTATTCTCTTTTCAGTGGAATGAAAATGGATGACAAATTAGCTGATTTTTCTATGCTGATTTTCATAAAGGCCCAGGTCTAGGCTCTGGGCTTCTCACTCCCTCCCCCACCACGACAGGAAAAGCTGGGGGGATGTTGACCAAAGGGCCTGCCTGACCAAGTGGTGCGGCCTGGATGAAAGGAGTGCCATACACCCAGCCACACACCCTTCTCACCTTCCCTGAACAGCTGGGCACTGTGAGGACAGCATATGGACCTTTCTCAGCAAGAAGTGACAGGTGTGGTTTGGAAGCTAGATAATCAGAGGACAGAGTCACACGCCTTGGGTGCTGGCAGAATGACATAAACCAGACACACCACTAAATCACAATGAGTGGGGAGGGACAGGTGACACTCGTATGTGACTGTGTCAGTGCCCTATAACTAATGACATGCCCAGGCTTCCATGTGTGGGGCTGATAGGAGTCATGTCAGGAGACAGGGCTGCTCTCCCGGGCAGAGCAAGGCACCAGTCTCCTTCCCTGCCAGCCACCCCACCACCTGGGCAAAATGGAAACATCTGACCACTAACCGCTAACCTGGGGGGTGGTAGGTGAGGGATGCCAGCCTCAAGTCCAGGGAGGGTAGTTCTCAATAGTTAACCCATTGCTAATTGTGGGGTTTCAAACATCCTAATTGTTGGGACCAGCCATTCCTGACACTTCCACAGAGCAGACACTGAGTCCTAGGCCCTGGGGTCCCCTGAGCTACCCCCTCTAGGAAAAAGGTGACCTCAGGCAATTCTAGTCTTCTAACAGAGCCCTTGGGCCCCATGTGGGTTGGGCAGCTCCCCAAATCACTCCATAGGGCTGAGTGGAACAGAACAAGAGGCAGCTCAGGGCAGGGACAGAACAGCCATCCACAGAAGATGCTGCTCCCCCATCAGAGGCCAGGCCCACCCATCAGGGGAGGTAGGTGTTCCCTAGGGCACTTTTGCTCAGGACACTGAGATTCAGTCTCAGAGCAATCTGATGTTTGGGGGTAGGGAGCCACCCAACCTCCCTCACAGGTCTCCCAGCCACACAAACACCAGTGTGTGCTGGTGACATGCACATGGCCTTGTGCCTGGGGCCTGGCCTCCTCTGGATCTTGAACTCAGTTGCCTACAGAGCCTCTATCATATTCCCAAGTGTCCCTCTGTGGCCAAGTGGAATGGTCATTCAGGAACCTCCAGCCATTCTTTGCAATAGCCCAACAGCCCCCCCACTTCACAGGTCCCCCACAGAAGTTAGGAGAAGCAGAGCCATGGCTATGACCAGGGTCCCCCAACCTAGGCAGTACCTGTGCGCCTCCTTGTGCAGGCCCCACCTTGTCTCAAGACCCTCTCCCTAGCTCAGACCCTCAGTGAAGGGGCATCACCCCCAGCACAGCCCTGCCAGCCCACCACACCCATCACTGGGCAGCACTACCATCTGCTCAGCATTCCTCCCTACTGGGTGACTCCACGGTCCTCACAGTCACATCCATTTCAGGGTGTGCGTGTGTGCACATATATGCACCCATGGGTGTACATGAGTGCATGTGTGTGCGTGCAAGTAGGTGTGTGTGTGCATGTGTGAGTATGCACATATTTGCATGTGTCCTGAAGTCCCTCCCCCTCAGTCCCCTGCTGGGTCTGACTCCTCTACCTGAGGGCTCCTGGGTGGGCAGGTGGGCTAGCCAGAGGCAGAGGCTGCAGGACTGGGATCTTGGTGGGTGACCAGCCCTACATTGGCCTCTCCAACCCTGCCCTGGCTATGGCCCAGGGTGACCCCGTAGAATAGGAAGAGCATGATGAGGAGAGGCCAGACAGCGACCTGTAGGAATGGAGGCCGAGGCCCCAAAAACATAGCTACCAGCTTGACCAGATGGCCTCTGAGGCCTGGGGTGTTTAGGATTTCTGTGATTTCAAATGATCACATAATGAACTATTTTTATGCTTAAAGTCACCCAAGCATGGAAAATCCATCCTGACAGCAGAAGACTAGGTGTGATAAGTCACTTCAGAGCCACCATACGCATACATGGGAGGGTTTGGAGGTGCCTCTGCTCACCCCATTTGTGGAGCCCATACCTTGGCCCCTCAGTCTTTTGTACTTGTCCAGGGCTTGGGGACAGAAGGCCCCTGAAAGCCCCTGGTCAGATGAGCCATTCTGTGGGCAGGGCTCAGGGCAGGACCCCAGGAAGGGAGCCCAGGGCACTGGCTCTGGCAGCAGGATCACAGCGTAACCTGTTCTCTGTCTAGTTACATCTGTATTTTTAGGCCCTGGGAGGCCAGTGCCGAACCAGAGAATGTTGCTTTAGTGGTGAATCTCAGGTACTGTCATGTAGGGAAGACTCTCCAGGGAAGGACATGTTCCAGCCTCTGTCACACAAAAAATCTCTATGGGAAGTTAGACCTCATCTAGTTCAACCCTCTTGTTTTACAGAAGAGGAGGCTGAGGGCCCAGGAGGCCAAGGCTGCCCGCCTGTCGGTGGCAGAGCTGGGGTCCCCAGCGCCCCCAGATCCCAGCCCAGCGCTCTTTCCATCCACCTGCACAGCAGACGCCTCCCTTTCTGCGAGCAGGCTGGACACCTCTATGGCCCCACTGCCAGCCACAGGTGCACCCAAGGGACCAGTCACAAGACTCTTCCCCCCCCCCCCCCGGCCTCCTCACGAGTGAGTGAGTGGACCACAGGAGTTGTTTCCAAGCCACGTGGCCAGCCCAGCCCAGGCAGGACCAGGCCCACTGCAGGAAGGAGAACTGGTCGGAGCAGCCGCGACAGGTGGCTAAGCCGGTGGCCTCTGGGAAACCTGCCTCCGGACTCCTAACGCTCCCGGTGCTTTCCTCCTGGCGTCACTTCTGTATTGGTGTTATTCTTGCTTCATCTGATCTGTTTCCTTCCAGGTCCAGCTTTAGGGGCGGCCACCAGGCCGTAGGAGCCTTTGCAATGGTTTCGTATTTCTGTAGACACCAGATATAAACATATTTATATATTTGTGTCCCTCCCCCGCTCCCCCCAGTTCACAAGCCCGATGCACACTCTACACGCAGGACACTCTGACCTCTGACCCCGTGTTCCATGTGGCAGGAGGGTCCCGCCCCGGGCCAGGTCCCAGGTCATGGCTGCTGGCTGTCTGTGGCGGAAGTCCTTGGTTGTTCCCTCTCCCCTCCTCCCAGCTCTGACCATTCTGTCCGTCTGTCTTGTCTCCTCAGTTTCAAAGCAATGTCATGAAGGGCTTCCTTTCCACGCCTAAAAGGAAACAATATGCTTTCGGAAAGAAGTGGGGGCGGTTCTGGGGCAACGTGGGGCCCTCAGCCTTTGGGTGACCAGAGGCTGTCTCTGGACTGGCTGGAGACATAGCCAATTGGTGCCTCTAAGCCTCGGTCTCCTTAGGGTATTTGCCATGAGAGGCAGTTGGGCACGGGCTGGGCCAAGACGTGTGGGCCCGCTGTGGCTGAACCGTATTGTTTCCCTTTGAGGCCAGTCCTGGTCCTCGTCCCCATCCATAGCTCATGCTTTTTGATTTGCATCTTTTTTTGCATGGACATGCCGAGTAGTGATAAGCAGGGTTTTCTGTTCTTTTGGGCGTCTCTGGTCAGACTCTTCTCTTTCAGATCCCGTGTAGGCCATTAGGTTCAGGTGTGTCATTGCTGTGTCCTTTGAGTCCTAAAACGAAGGGCGTGACCAAGATGCGCAGGGAGATCTAGCCCTGTGAGGAGGCGGCACAGTGCCGCAGGGGCAGCAGGTGAGGACACCCCGGTCTCTGTGCCTAGGTCGGTGCAAGATGGTGGCCAGGGCAGCCGGGAGAAGCTGGAACTCGTCCTGTCGAACCTGCAGGCGGACGTCCTGGAGCTGCTGCTGGAGTTCGTCTACACAGGCTCCCTGGTCATTGACTCGGCCAATGCCAAGACCCTGCTGGAGGCAGCCAGCAAGTTCCAGTTCCACACCTTCTGCAAAGTCTGCGTGTCCTTCCTCGGTGAGCCCTGGGGCCATAAGGGTCCCTTGAGGGGAGAAGCGCAGATGTCCAAAGACTTCTACACAGCAAAGACAGTGAGGGAAGGGCTGTGTGTGCACACCTGAAGCCCCCCAAGACATGGCTGGGTTTCGCGAAGCTGTTTTAAGATGATAATTTGGATAACCCCATACACAAAGGGCATGAACTGAAAGGGAATCTGTGTTGCTTTTCTGTAGGGGAGGGGTACCCCGTGCCCCAAAATGCCTGGTGAAAACAGGCCTGGAGTGTGGGGTGCAGAGAGAGAAAGCCAGGGGCTGAGCCCAGACATGGGAGCAGGCTGGCGAGGTGAGCTGGGGGCACTGAGCAGTCTAGAAAGGACAGCAAGCACAGCAGCAGAGTCAGGCTCACAAAAAGATGCAGACACATCTAGGCTGTAAGGACCATTAGCCCAGACCTCAGGAGAGCTGGCAGATGGACCCCAGACTCAGACGGGAGAAGGCAGGTGGGCATGGGAGAGGTACTGCTGCTGACCTGACCTCAGCTATGCCTGTCTCTGCTATGGAAGATGCTGTGAGCCTTGGTGTGACTCCTGCCCCAGCCCTGGCTGGCCTCTGATGCCCAGGCCTCCTCCCCCAACAGGCAGTGAGGAAGCCCCAAGCCCGGTGCCCATGCTCCATGCCTCACAGGCTAGGTCCTTCTCCCAAGGCCTGCAAGAACAGAGAGAGACCCTGCGAGGGGCAGAGGAATATCCAGACATGGATCCAAGGCTCCAAAGACACAGGAAGTGGATTATGGGGAGTGTAGGCAGGGCTCAGGACATGGGCTCTGAGAGGGATCCAGGGTGGCAGTTATGGGAACAGGTGGTGACCACTTCCAGGGCCCTTGGGTCAGTGGTCCTGAACTCTTGCCCCTAGAGAAGCAGCTGACTGCCAGCAACTGCCTGGGGGTGCTGGCCATGGCCGAGGCCATGCAGTGCAGTGAGCTCTACCACATGGCCAAGGCATTTGCGCTGCAGATCTTCCCCGAGGTGGCAGCCCAGGAGGAAATACTGAGCATCTCCAAGGACGACTTCATCGCCTACATCTCCAATGACAGCCTCAACACCAAGGCCGAGGAGCTGGTGTATGAGACAGTCATCAAGTGGATCAAGAAGGACCCTGCGTCACGTGCACAGGTAGGGATGGGGTCTGCAGCAAGGGCGAAGGGCAGTGAAGGAGGCAGGGCCACCTTCTCCAACAGGAGAGCCTATGGGAACAGGACCAGGGAGAGGGAGGCTAGTCCTGTTCCCCTGGGCAGCAAAGAGGTGACGAGAGGGCTTAGAGATGAGAAATCTGTCACCAAAGATGCTTGAGGGGTGGCATTCCACCTTGAAGGGAACCCAAGCTGGCCAAGAAGCCAAAGGGCCTGGACAGGCAGTACCTGGGCCCTGCAGGGAGAAGTGAGTATTTAAGCCAGGGTTCTCTGGCACTCCCAGAGCACAGACCCAGCAAGGTGCTCTGGTTGCTGAGGGATAGAGAGAACCTGGATGGACCAAATGGGAGCCATGCTGGCTGCAGGAAACCACTGCACAGTGATGACAGGGATGTGTGTCCCTCGGGGGGAATGGATGTGGTGAACAGAGGACGCAAAGATGCTGTCCCCCGGCCTTTCTGACCAGGAAAAATGGGGAGGGGTGAGGTTTATTTCAGAGGAAGTTAGGTGGGACAGCTACTCACAGTGACTGCCACAATTCATTGTGACTCCAACCCAGAACTCTGTCCTGAGCTCCAGACCTTTCACTCAGTCACCCCCTGGACTTGGATGTCCTCCATTTCTGGCAGGATGTCCTCCAAATCCATCTAATTCATCAAGCCCACAGCTCTGCCCATGCTCCTTCTTTCAGCACCGCCCATTACCCCAGATAGAAGCCCAGGTTGCCCCCACATCTTCCACATCCATTTGGCCACACTATACCCTTTCTCCTCCTTACTCCCCCTTGAGTGGACCGACTTCCCTCTCTCCCATTCTGGCCTCCCCTGCTATGCTGGGGTTACTGCAGCCCTAAGTGGCTTCTCCACCTTCAGTCTTGCTCCCTCCAGATCCACTTTGCACCCTCTGGCCTGAGTGGCCTTTCTAAAGAGCACACTGATCACCCAGTCCCTCTGCTTACAGCTCTCCTTAGTCCCCTCCTCAGCTCTGCAGGGACAGCAGCCCTGGTCCCTGCCAGCCTATACACACTCATTCTCCTTGTCTGCTGATTGTTCCACAAAAGCCTCTTGCATCCAAAGGCACCATTCTCTCTCTCCGATGCCTCTACACAAAACTTCAGATGGCCTCGCCCTCCTTCCTCCTTGTGCCTGGCAGAAGTCGGCTAATCCGTACACACCCAGCTCGAGCATCTCACATCTCTCTCCTGACCCACAGCAACACACAAAATAGACCCCCTTCTCTCGTCCCTCAGGGACTTTTATGGGACAGACCCCCCCCCCATTTAATTGTGCACCCCTTGAGGTCGGAGACTGGGCCTCTTGGGTCAGTAATGAGCTAAGTATGAGGCACCCGGTGCTGACAGTTACTCATTGGAAGAAACTCCAGTGGAGCGATGAGCGGAGCTGTCAGACAGGAGAGGAGATTCAAGTCAACCTGTGAAACTCTTATCATAGGGTCAGAGGTCAGGAGCCAGGGCTAGCTGAAGGTGTGGGACACTGTGGAAGGAAGCTGGTGCTATGGGGATGCAGCTCTCATGGATGGACCTTGTGAACTTGACAATTGCCATCTTCTTGAAGTTTTTCTGGGTTCTCTCACCTGTTCCTAAATCCCCACTGCACCCACAGCTCTTCCAGGGTTCCTTGTTTTAGCCCTGATCCTCCCCAGTCTGTCTACTGCAGGGGTGCATGAGCTGGATGGAGCCCAGAGATGGATGAGAAGCCCCCCAGGCTGGCTGCAGCTTGACAGCCATCCCACCCTCCCACCCCCCAGCTCCCTGAAGTTCTGTCTAGGCTGGCCGAGCACAGCGTCTGCACTCTCAAGCCCAATGCAGACTGGAATTAACCATTTTTGTGCAGTCCACACCTCTTCTTTCCTTCTCAATTCAGCTCAGAGAAGGTGGCTTCCTCTCTGCTGGCTACGACAATTTCGTGTCCCCTTTACCCTGCAGTACGCGGCTGAGCTCTTGGCAGTGGTCCGCCTCCCCTTCATCCACCCTAGCTACCTGCTCAACGTGGTCGACAATGAGGAGCTGATCAAGTCCTCAGAAGCCTGTCGGGACCTGGTCAACGAGGCCAAACGCTACCACATGCTGCCCCACGCCCGCCAGGAGATGCAGACACCCCGGACCAGGCCCCGCCTCTCCGCAGGTAGCCAGGGACAGCCCTGAACCCCCAAATGCAGGTGCCTCGGGGTCAGCCTGACTCTGGGTGGCCCCCAGAGAGGTGCCAGGCACAAATGCTGACGATGTCCGGGTGTGTCCCAAGGGTGCCCATCCATGTCCCTGCAGGTGTGGCTGAGGTCATCGTTTTGGTTGGGGGCCGTCAGATGGTGGGGATGACCCAGCGCTCCCTGGTGGCCGTCACCTGCTGGAACCCACAGAACAACAAGTGGTACCCTTTGGCCTCGCTGCCTTTCTATGACCGCGAGTTCTTCAGCGTAGTGAGTGCCGGGGACAACATCTACCTCTCAGGTGAGGCCCCTCGAGGTTGGGGGCACCGGGTACACGTCAGGGCTGAGGAGGGCCCAGCAGTGTCCACTCTGCAGGTGGAGCCTTTCCCTTCTGACCCTGGGCTGGGCCTGCTGGCCTCAGGCCTGTCCTCACCCTGCCTCCCTCTGACCCTGAGGCTGGGCCTGCTGGCCTCAGGCCTGTCCTCACCCTGCCTCCCTCTGACCATGGGGCTGGGCCTGCTGGCCTCAGGCCTGTCCTCAGCCTGCCTCCCTCTGACCCTGGGGCTGGGCCTGCTGGCCTCAGGCCTGTGCTCACCCTGCCTCCCTCTGACCCTGGGGCTGGGCCTGCTGGCCTCAGGCCTGTGCTCACCCTGCCTCCCTCTGACCCTGGGGCTGGGCCTGCTGGCCTCAGGCCTGTCCTCACCCTGCCTCCCTCTGACCATGGGGCTGGGCCTGCTGGCCTCAGGCCTGTCCTCAGCCTGCCTCCCTCTGACCATGGGGCTGGGCCTGCTGGCCTCAGGCCTGTCCTCAGCCTGCCTCCCTCTGACCCTGGGGCTAGGCCTGCTGGCCTCAGGCCTGTGCTAACCCTGCCTCCCTCTGACCCTGGGGCTGGGCCTGCTGGCCTCAGGCCTGTGCTCACCCTGCCTCCCTCTGACCCTGGGGCTGGGCCTGCTGGTCTCAGGCCTGTCCTCACCCTGCCTCCCTCTGACCCTGGGGCTGGGCCTGCTGGCCTCAGGCCGGTCCTCACCCTGCCTCCCTCTGACCCTGGGGCTGGGCCTGCTGGCCTCAGGCCGGTCCTCACCCTGCCTGCTCTCTGTACCTCTCCTACTGCCCACAGGTGGGATGGAGTCAGGGGTGACACTGGCGGATGTCTGGTGCTACATGTCCCTACTCGATAACTGGAACCTTGTCTCCAGAATGACGGTCCCCCGCTGTCGGCACAATAGCCTGGTCTATGACGGGAAGATTTACACCCTCGGAGGCCTTGGCGTGGCAGGCAATGTGGACCACGTGGAAAGGTAATGAGGCCACACTCACCCCCAATGTCGATGTCCTGGAAATGGGTCCACTGAGCAAGCCACAGTCCCAGGCTTGTCAGACACAATAGCAGGAGAGAGCTGTAGGATGTGACGTAGAAGTCAGGATAATACCTGCTTCAACCTTCCCTAGTCACTGAGATGGGGCACTCTTGTCCCTTTTGGTTGGGAGCTGACATCCCATTTACATGTCACAAGCTAAAGGCCCAAGATCCAATCTTGAGAGGCACAGGCTGAGCCTAACTGCACTGGCTAGAACACAAGGCAAAGCTGGAATCAATGGCCAAAACATGGCCTGTGCCTCTTTGTCCCTGTCGATCAGGGTATCACACACGGGGGGCCTCTCTCCATCCAGCCACACATTCCAGGAAATCTGTTCATAATGCAGCAAAGGGTCACTGCACGCAAACTAAGTAATTCGGGGTGTGGGCAGTCTGGTTAACCCTCTAGAATTCTCCAGAAGAAAAAATAAGTTGAAAGACCTAAGAACCATGTGTGTTAACCTGACTTCTGCTGAGAGTCCCAGGCTGGCTTCCTCCTGAGGCCACTGTGTAGGCTCAGACAGAGGTGTGAGGAGCACAGACTGGAGAGTATTTCTAGGTGGAAATAATCCCCTTCCTTTGAGCTGAGGAGACTGTTCTTGCAGAGAACAGACGCCCAGGGGAAGAGCTCAGGAAGCTTTATGAGTCAGCGGAAGAACACGGAGGCTTAGTCCTGCTTTTGGAGAAACTGGTGCTCCAGAGAGTGACAAGTTAGGCTGTCCTGGCCCCGAAGTACAATCCAGGAGGAGACAGTTAGGATCACCAGAGCCTTCGTCCCACGCCCCTCCTGCCCCTGAGCCCACCACCCCCAACCATCATCAGCTGCCACTAGAAATCATATCCTCCCATGTGACATCTTTTGCCCGTGAAGGCACACATAGACCTCAATTTGTATTTTCTTTCCCTCCGTGGTTAATTGGACACTTGACAAATGTTATAGCAAAGATGGTTTCAGAGTGAGACAGGCTCTGAATGTTCATCGTGGGCTTTTAACTCCCCCAAGTGGAGCCCAGAGATGCCTCAGTAACAACGTTTAATTGTCATATTGATCTGGAGGATCAATGGGGAATCCCCACGTGATCATGAGGATCTGCATGCCGTCGTGGGGCCGGGATCAGCTAGCGGCCCTTGAAGTGACCTGCTGCCTGGCTGTGGGTGCCCCAGGCCTTTTGGAAGCACCAGCTTCCAGTCATTAGTCATCTGATAATAAACACATGAAAAAGGAGACATTTCCTATGTAGGAGTAAACTGAGCTACAACCGTCATCCTGTCTTGTTTTCATCAGCTATTTTTAATCTCCTAAGACGCTGATTACTCATTTTGCAAACTTACGGTTGTTGATAAATACAGGGATTTGCTAGAGGATCAAATGGGCCAGTGAAGTGGTAGAGATGTTCCCCCAAGGTCCCGGAGTACTTCTCCAAGGCCTGGGGGATGCCTGTGCTGACCTTCCCTGGTGGACCATCAGCTCCAGCACAGTGTGAGCAAGACCACCCTGGAATCTCCCAGCAGCTGGAAGGAGCAGTCAGGGACAGCAGGGTGCCCTGAGAGGGCCCAGAACCTTCCTCCGCACACCAGGAGGATGTGTCAGCTGCCCTTGTAGGGACAGGATGCAGACCTGAAGTGTCCCCACCCAGCAATGTGCACGCAGGTCAGGTGGAGGGTGCAGGGGAAGGGAGGCCTACTGTTTCCCAAAGAGCAGAGCTAGAGCTCCTTTGAGCAAGTCCGTCTCTGTGCCACAAGGTGGCAATGATGAGAATTCAGGGTGACAGGAAGGTCAGGGTAATGGGGACAGACGCGAGGGTGTTTCGTCCCCCAGGAAGCACTAACAGTACAAATTGCCATTATATTGATAATGAATGAGCTATATGGTGCATTGTAATTATATTACATTATGGTATTACAGGAATAGAGCAAGATTATATAATTATAGATTAAAACAACAGTGCAATAGACAAACCTGTATTATATCATTATATAAATAACTGGGTCTAATATTTTATGGCAATGTATTGCAGTAGCTGTGGTTACTGGATAAATGATAGCAGAGTGCCTCACTCCGCGGGGTCATTTGCATGTCATTAGCATATCCTTCCCAAGCAGGAAGCTGACAGATTGAGCTGACGGGAGGGCTCATGGCTTGGCAATCAGCCACCTGGAATAACAAGCTCTCAGGAAATGTGCATTTGGTGCCATGTGCCATCATACTGAAAAACTGAGGACTAACAGCCACATAATCTTCCACTTTCTCCCAGCTCCTGCTGTAGGAGCTCTTTGGATCTCTGCCATATTGGCTTAAAAAACAGATATCTGAACTTGTGACACTGTCCAAAAAGACACTTACTCCATTGCATATAAGCCACATATCATTCGTCTGGGTCTTAATTGAATCAGTCCTGCTGCTGCCCTTTAAGATATTCCAGCCTCTTGTCAAACCAAGCACATCCATCGCCCTCAGTCAGGGCCAGAGGTGTGAGCTAAGGGAAAGCTGTGTACAGGGATCTGAGCCAGGAGAGAGTGGGCACCTTGTGCTGCCCCAGAAAACCCAATGCCGGCAGCACAGTGAGCCCACTCCAAGGCTCTGCTCTGGGTCCAGGCACAGGTGGAACAGTGAGCCACATGTGGAGCAGTACCTGTGTCACCTATGTCACCTGCTGGGAGGTCCAGAGTGAGCGCCAGTGCCGCTGGAGTTAGGAAAGAGGAGCCCTGAGGAGCATGGGGCAGAAACGTTGGGGACTGAGACTCCAGCTGCCCCACAAAGAAAGACCTTCAGGTCGCAGCACCTTGGCCAGGCTGCCTCATCCCAAGGCTTCTTGTCCCCACAGCTGCTTCCTGTGGTCTGTTTCCCCCTGTCTTGTCTGGCACTTGTGTTCCATCACCCCATCCTCTTGTTTACAGCTGCCTTGCCCCGCACCATGCATGAGGGCTGTTGGACCCAGCTCTTGGCCTGCTCCATGCCTAGCCCAAGGACCAAATGCCAATGGGGAGAACCCTCCTCACTGTGCACTGGCGCCAGTGTGCTGCCAAGGCCTCTGTCCTCCCCGGGGCCCTTAACGTCGCAGGGCAATCTTTTTGGGTTTCCCTTGCTGGCAGATTTTCCCACTGTCGAGAGCAGCCATTTCTCATCTTTACCTCTCTCCTCAGAGCTCTGACCCCACAGACTCACGCCAGCTCTGACCCTTGCTACATCAGCCAAGAATTCGCTCACCTGCTCCCCATCACTCCTGCACACGCACCCAAACTTGTCCCCCTTGCCCTCCTCCCTTCTGCCCGGTGGACACTGGCTCCCCTCCCCATGGTGGAGTCGGTTTGCATCTACCTGAATCATAAGCACCCCCTTCTCTTTCGTATGTATTTAACCTTTCCTTACCCAGTTTGGCTCCTTCCTAACAGCAGGTAAACACAATTACACCTTCCCCAACTCCCCAAATTACCAAAGCCTGTGGTGAGCTAGAGCCAGTTCATGAGGGCTCCTGAGAGCTGAACGTTTAAAAAGTCAGCAAATCTGCAAGTCGGTTGTCAGCCACAGCTATTAAAAGTTAAATTATATGCACTTACAGTTAAATAGACTAAAACAAAGGTGATCCATTCTCAAAACTCATCACTTCCTAACTTTTTTTGATGTTTTTCTATTCCACTCTTGAGGTTATAGAGGCCTCGCATACCATGTATGGAGGGGATTTCGGGTCTTGGTGGCCACAGCACGTCTCTCCCTGACCACACTGAGCAGCATCCCACCAGTAGCTTGACATCAACTAGCGAGGAGGATTTACATCACAGAAATCTTCAAATGCTACAAATCAGAACTTGCCCCTAGAGAGCTGCTTGTGGAACATTCATCCGCATTCCACTGACAAAGTCCCTCTTAGCTCTAGCTCCCTTTCCAGGTCCCTCCTGCTCTGCCCTTATAGCCAAGATCCTTCCCAGAGAGAAGGCCACACCTACCATGTCCACCGGCCACGCAGCCTCCCCTGCACTCCTCCAGGCACAAATGGTTTCTGTGCCTCCCATTCCACTTAAAGCGCCCCTTGACCACAGAGTGCCAGCAATCTGGTTGAGACCCCCTGACACTCCTCCCTTCCTTCACCCCTGAAGCCATTTGCCTTCTGCAAAATGGCCACTGGCTGACGCTCTGTGAGTTCGTCCTCAGCCCCTTGTTCATGGCAGACTCCTCCTGGCACACTCCTCAGCTCCAGCTTCTATCTTATCCAATAATCCCAAAGCCAATGTTTTGCTCTGTTTTGTTGTTGTTTTGAGACAAAGTGTCACTCTGTGCCCTGGGTAGAGTGTCCTGTCATCATCATAGCTCACAGCAACCTCAAACGACTGGGCTCAAGTGGTCCCTTGCCCCAGCCTCCTGAGGAACTGCAACTATACAGGTGCCCACCACAACACCCGGCTAATTTTTCTAGTTTTAGTAGAGACAGGAGTCTTGCTCTTCCTTAGGCTGATCTCAAACTCCTGAACTCAGGCAACCCAGCTGCCTTGGCCTCCCAGAGTACAAGGATTATAGGCGTGAGCCACCACACCACACAAATATTTGGCCTCAAAGCCAAATATTTACAGCAAATCTCTATCTCCAACTGCACATACTCAACCTGTCACCCAGAGAAGCCTTAAGCTCCCTCTCCATAAAACTGAAATCACCCTGGGCAGTGCCTGTGGCTCAAAGGAGTAGGGCACTGGCCCCATATACCAGAGGTGGCGGGTTCAAACCCGGCCCGGGCCAAAAACTGCAGGAAAAAACAAACAAACAAACAAAAAAACCCTGAAATCGCCCTCTCTTCCGCCACCCATAGTTCCACATACCCTGAGCGTTTCCCCTCCTTCCAGTCTCCCAAACCACCCTGTCATCCTCAGCAGCTCTGTCCCCCTTAGCTCCAGTATCCTGCGAATGAGTGGCCACATACATTCACCTCACCTTCTGTCCCCATGTCCTCACACTGCTGCCACTCCTTTGTCTGAGCTACTGTTGCTCTTCACCGAGCTTTCCATAACTGGTCTTTCCGTTAAACTACCCTCTACAGATTCCAAACTACAGCTGCTCCTCAACTTCCTGTGGGACTACATCCCACCAAACCAATCTGAAGTTGCAAACATTGTGAGTCGAAGATGCATTTAAGACACCTAAGCTGCCAAGCGGCAGAGCTTAGCCTAGCCCACCTCAAACATGTTCAGAGCACTTACATTAGCTTACAGTTGGGCAAAATCATCTAAAACAAAGCCTATTTCATATTAATAATAAAGTATCTAATATGTAACTATTGCATCCTGCGCCTTATGTCAAAACTACAATGGTTTTGCACCCATTGTAAAGTCAAAAAAACAGTAAGTTGAACCATCGTAAGTCAGGGACTATCGGTACTCCAGATTCTCTCAAAATTCCACCCTGCTTTCCAGTGCCCACCCACTCCTGGGTGGCTTATTCAGACTTCAGAGTGCATCCCAGGTATCAGCTGCCCCGGGAAGCCTGCCCGACTCCTGAGAGCAGGCTACGTGTCCCCGGCATGCACACCCTGAGTGTCTGCCCTCTAATTGTTTTCCGCATGTATTATTTGGCTGTCTTCCCCTCTGAGCCATAAGGTCCTCCAGGGCAGGAATGGTATTTAATTTATCTGCTTCCCCAGTTTTCAGCCAAGAGCCTAGGTATACAGCAGGTGCTCAGTTCAGGACTGAGCTGGATGGAGAGAGCTGTGGGGGGCCAAGAAGACACCATCTGAGCAAAGGTACAGAGTCTGGAATCTCCACAGAGGCTGTAACAGGCAGAAAGAGCCCCCACAGAGGTTCAGAAGAAAGGCAGGGAAGGCTGGTTTGGACCAGACCCTGGGAGGTTCCTATGACTCACCCCAGTGCCCCAGCTGTGTGACTCCAGGCTATTCCAGGGACTCCAAGGGCAGGGAGCAGATGGCTGTGCTCCCAGGTGTCTGCTGCCCTCTGTGTGGTCTCTACCCTGCACAAGGCCCATCTTTGACCCTGGGCTCCTTTTTTTTTCTGTCTACAGATATGACACCATCACCAACCAATGGGAGGCAGTGGCCCCTCTGCCCAAGGCAGTGCACTCGGCAGCTGCCACAGTGTGTGGCGGCAAGATCTACGTTTTTGGTGGGGTGAACGAGGCAGGCCGTGCTGCGGGTGTCCTCCAGTCTTACATTCCACAGACCAACACGTGGAGCTTCATTGAGTCCCCAATGATCGGTAAGATGCAGCTGTCTCCTTGGGCCAGGCTGCACCCCCACCTCACTGGCTCACCATCCCAAGCCCAGAAGGCAGGATAAGCCCGCTGTTCTGCAGACCCCAGTCTGGGAGGTAGAGGGAGTTGGGGAGCCCTCAGCCAGGTTCCCTGCAAAGAGCAAGTGAGCCAAGACTCCAGGTGTTCCCAGCCCCACACCTGCCTCAAGCCAATCAGTGACTAAGGGAGGTCAGTCCAGCTCCCTCCCCTGGAAGAAAGACCAGGACCCTTGACCTGTCTGCTCTGCTCTCCTCCTTGCAGACAACAAGTATGCTCCAGCTGTTACCCTCAATGGCTTCGTTTTCATCCTGGGTGGGGCTTATGCCAGAGCTACCACCATCTACGACCCTGACAAAGGAAACATAAAGGCGGGCCCAAACATGAACCACTCTCGCCAGTTCTGCAGGTGAGGGGCTGCAGCAACTTTGCCAGGGAATGGGAAGGAAGAGGGAGGGATAAGGGAGGAGCAGCAGGACGGATGAGATTGCAAGGATTTGTCACCATTCAATGACCAAAGGGCATCGCCAGGCCCAGAGCAGTGGCTTCCCCTCAGCCCTGGGGACAGAGTCAGCCATCGCAGAGTGTGGTTTGCCCAGGGCAGCCTATAGTAGTCTCCTGCCCAGAAGCCCAACCCTGGGGCTCCTGCGGACCCCACCTCAAGCAGAAAGGAAGTGTTTCCTAAAGGCACAAGGCTACCCTCCCCCTAGGACCACCTGCCCCCCCATCACAGATGGAAGGCAAAGTGAGGCCAGAGCCATGCAATGTCGTGCAGGGATACGTGGGCTTCTGGGAGGACGCTCTCATTGCACACACAATCCTGATGGCCTTTGGGAACTGGGCCCAGTGAGGGGCCCAAGGTTCAGCTGCACTAGAGTCTCAGCACCTGACTGGGCAAAAGCATATGCAGAACTGCCCCTGCAGGCAGAGAAGGCAGAGGGCAGCTTGGTGCTCAGGGTGCCTGGTGCCATGGCAGTAAAATGCCAATCCCTGCTCTTCCAGCCCCATCCTTTCCTAGACTAAGAGGAACAAGGAAGGAAGGGCCCCCAAACCCCATTATTGCTCTTCCATAACAGATCCTTCTTGAAGACACTTGTGCCTCTGCAGAGGTAATCACTGAGCCCTCAATGTGCAAATAGCATGAAACACTTTTGTTAAGTGCCCATTGTTTATGTAACATAGCTAGAAAAAATATAACCTAGCCAGCTACAGTGGTTCACACCTGTAATCCCAGCTGAGGTAGGAGGATCACTTGAGGCCAAGAGTTCAAGACATGCCTGGGCAATATAGCAAGACAGTCTCTACAAAAATAAAAAATAAAAAATAAAAAAATTAGCCAGGCATGGTGGTGCATGTCCATGGTCTAACCTACTTGAGAGGCTGAGGCAGGAGGATTGCTTGAGCTCAGGACTTCAAGACAAGCCTGAGCAAGAGCATGACCTTGTCTCTACAAAAATAGAAAAATTCGCTAGGCACAGTGGCACACACCTGTAGTCCCAGGTACTCAGAAGGCTGAGGCAGGAGGATCACTTGATTCCAGAAGTTCAAGGCTGCTGTGGACTGCATTCCTAGGCAACAGATTCTCTTAAAAAAAAAAAGACCTAACCTAGTACTAGTATATCACGTGACCTTGGACACATAAGTTCCTTCTCTGGAGAAGTTCTGTGAAAAAGGAGATTGTACCAGACAATCAGCAAACTCTCCGGTTCTCAGGCTG
The DNA here is from genome assembly GCA_963574355.1 of Loris lydekkerianus. NCBI lineage: Eukaryota > Metazoa > Chordata > Mammalia > Primates > Lorisidae > Loris > Loris lydekkerianus. The sequence goes on from CAUYPK010119378.1 coordinate 60,327, forward strand.
CACTTCCACATCCCAGGCTGGCGTGGGGCTGGTGTGCACAGTGCAGTCTGACAGTGCTGCCCACTGACAGGCGGCCGGAGCACCGAGCCCCACTTGGGGAGGATGCCCACTCCTCAGCTGGGAAAGAGTGGATGGAAAACACTTCATGCCAGAGGGAAAGTCTTGCAGTAGAAGGAGGGAAAAGTTTTGCTGCAAAAGGAGAAACAGGCAGGCCCTAGACGGCACCGAGCCATGAATTTTGAGAGAGCGAGAGCTGGAAGCTTCTCAGTGTCTGATGAGAAACCTAGACTGACAGGTTCTGTTCAAGGCATTTCAGAAATGGGTGGAGGCTTTGAAGAGCTGTGTGTTCACATTCAGGGGATAGCCAAGAAGAAATGGCCCTTAGCTGAAATGAGAGAGAAGTCAGGGCTGGCAACGAGGCTTGGTACATTAGGGTGAAGGGGGAGCTGAAGTGCATTAGGAAAGGCATGCAGAGAGGGAAGAAGCCCAGCTCTCTGACCGGAAGAGCTGACTCAGAGGGCAGGACCCACCCAGTTAGTGTCCTACAGAGAAGGCCACCCCCACCCCGGCTCCCTGCAGAGTGAAGCACAGCACTCTGAGACCCTGGCAGGCCGAGCTCCCAGCCAAGTGGCTGATGCTCAGTTACTATTCAGCCCTCCCCGCTGCCAGCCCTCTCCCGGCATGCCTCCGAGTCACATTCCCAGAGATTTGAGCAGTAGGAGACCCTGTAGGGGTCTCACATTCCCAGAGATTTGAGCAGTAGGAGACACAGAAAAGATGCCCCATAGCGCCTGAGTGACCTGGGCCTCAGAGGCAGCTCCTCTCCCAGCCGGCTTAGGCAGCGAGGCAGGGCTGGGAGGTGAGAACAGGGCTTACAGGGAAGGATAGGGGGACATCCCACTGCCCTGGAGGAAAGGTGTTTTTCTTAATGCCAGCTCAAGTCAGAGGACAAAGGACAGCAACAAGATCCCCCATGATTTTTGCAAAAGGGCACAGGCAGCCTGCAATAGGACACAGGGTTGAAACTCTCCCAGGTCCAAGTTGGAAGCCAAGTGCCTAATTCTCTTCCTGCCTTCCCTCTGACAGCGCTGTGGTGCTCGATGGCAAGATTTACGCCACCGGAGGCATCGTGAGCAGTGAGGGGCCCGCCCTGGGCAACATGGAAGCCTACGAGCCCACAACCAACACGTGGACCCTCCTGCCCCACATGCCCTGCCCAGTGTTCAGACACGGCTGTGTGGTGATAAAGAAATATATTCAAAGCGGCTGACATCGCAGAAAGCCCACGGCAAGACTATGGACGAGTCTGGTGAGGCAAATGATAATTATTCAGCAACGCCAACGAGAGGCCAACAAAACATGATCAAGGAACTCACTGCGCTAAACATTTTGAATATTCTCTACATTGAATGTAGAAAATCATCCTTGCCTTTGGGTGAAACGGGGCACAGCGCCCCAGCAACAGGAACCACGCACATGCCGAGCCGGGGCTCGCGGCCCACAGAGGCACGCGGCCCACAGAGGCACGCGCTCTGAACGGGGCCTCGCTCTGCCCGGTGCAATAGAGTTTCACATATTTTTCAACTGGGAGAGAGAAGCTGTTTTTTCCTTCCTGCAGAGCAAGCTTGATCCCTAAACAACCATAGATCAGTTATCCTCGGACAATATTAGGCATCAGGCTGTCTTGGAATAAGATCAAAGTGTCCTTATCACTTTGATTCCTACTTTTGTTTTTTAACCAATCTACACTTCCAGTGGCCAAGAGAGAACAAGGGACAGTACTGTACGTCTTAAGTCCCCGCTGGGGCCGAAGAGGAGTCCAACCGCCCGTGTAGAGCCAGGTGTGGCAGCCGTAGGGACAGTACGGGAGAAGCTGTCTGCCCTTCACAGGATTTTCTACCATGTTTTTGCTGGAGAAGGACGAGGTGATTGTGCTAGCTTTCTCTTACCCAATATGAATTATTTAGATTTCTGAGGCATTTTCTTGATAAACAAAAGGCTATTTTTAAGTACTGAGAGAGGAGGCGGCCACAAGAGGGATGATGTTGTGGGAATTCCCAAAGCTCTTTGTAGGCAGTGCCAGAGGGGGCCTTTGCTCTCATTTTTCTATGTGCAGAATAGAGGAGCTCTCCTGGGGTGGGCAATGCCCCCATTTTATTTTTAGAAGTAACTCCCAAACAGCCCCATAAAAGCTGTGCCTCATGCAGGCATGATCCAAGGAAGAAGAGTCTGTTCGAGAAGGACATCAGTTCTGGCTCACGACACCCGTCCAGCTCCCTCCATGAGGTTAAGCTGAGGACCCAGGATGGGCAGGAAGAGAAGGAGGGAGAATAAATGTCTACAAAGCACAGGAGACTATTTTTGATATTTATAGCTATATATTAAGGCCCCTGTTATGAGAGCTCTCAGGAAGGGGACAGCCTTCTTAGATGAGCCATGGCAGCCCAGGCCTGAGGGGATGAGCAGCAGAATCTCTCTCGTCACATACAAACCTGCGAAAAGGGACACCAGGAGGGCGGTCACCCCGTGGCTCAAAACTGAAAGGCCTTCCCGCTAGTCCTTAGCCCCTCCAACCTCACACCATAATCAGTTTCCATTCCAGGGCAGGAGGAATGCTGCTGCTACCGTGGCGCTGTTGAGTTGAAGTTGGTACCAAATACACATTTACCACTTTTATATCTAGGAAGTCAACTTGCCATCATTTCATGATAACTACCATTTATAAGGAGAAAAAGACAGGACATGCTTTCCACCTTTCAGTATTTGAGGACACGAAATCCCAATCCTTGATGTTGGGCATCAACTTCCAGCACTACCAGTGTGGCTCCCCCTTGGACAGGATACCGAGCTTCGTTATGCAGTTTTTAATATTATTTATTATTTTAAAAGGTAATAAGCACAAAACTACATACATTGTATGTCATTTAAAGTATTTATGTCAAACAGGGTGCAAGTGTGAACCCAAGGACCGGAGCACAAATTCCTAACTGCCCGGGGCAGGGCTGACGTTAGCACTGGTGTGCGTCTGCCTCCAAAGGAGGTGCTAGTGCTCAAGACTCCATGCAGATGACGTTGAAATTCCGTTTCTCTCCTCATCTATCACACTGGAGCAAAACTGGCTATTTCTGTGAATGATATAAAACAGGGTTCTCTGTAATGGTATTGTACATAGTATATGTTTATTGTTAAGTTCTTGTTATATTATAATAAATATATTTATAGATCTAGACCCGCAGGCCAGCGTGATGTCTTTGTGTGCCATTATCTTTGCCACAGTGACACGAAACCCCTGTCTCATCTCTCACACGTTAGGTGTCTTGGTTCTCCTACAGACTGGAATGCAGATTGGGGTGATTAGAAAGGATCGGACTTCTCAGCAAGGGAATGTATAGAGCAGAAAGGGAAGCCAAGACTGAAGGACGATTGAAGGTCAAAGTTGACAGGGATTGCAGACACCCCGGGATTCACTCCGAGGCTCTTCCTTTAGTTTAAGTGTTCTTCTCATTACACTCACGCAGCTGAAAGCTTCCAAGTTATCTTCCCACTGGTATTTTCAGCACTGTGCCAGGACCCAAAGGCAGCTGCCATCGATGGCCTAGAGGAGACACAGGACACTTCCTTCAGGAAGAACCAGGTTTGGTTTCCTTCCCAAGTCCAGTTCAGGTGGTCTCCCAGCCTCCTTCAGCCCCATCTCAGGCTGTTCTGTAGCCTGTCCCAGGGCCTCCTTTGCTGTGCTAAGCCAGAGGAATGTGTGGGATGGGCTTGCTCACCCTCTGATGGGGAAAGAAGCTTAGATTTGACAGATGAGTAGCAAAGGTAGATCTCCCAGCACCGTCTCCGTGTGCAGAACCTCACACCCCTAATCCCCAAATCTCATCAAGACATAGTATCTCATTGCAAGAAAACAATCGGAAGAGGATGGTTTGGACAGGTGAGAGAGGGGGGTCTTCAGAGAACTTGGCTGAGGTGAGGGGACCATACACACCCCAGAGGAGCTGAAATCACAACCTGGGATAAAAACCAAGCAACAGTTTTGCTGGTTCCTTTCACATCTGTCTCATTTCTCTAAATCACGGGAAACATTCCCTAAGTCTGTGAAGAGTCTGTGCCTTTCAGACATTTTGCCATGGAAGGCCCACGGTGTCCACTATGGTAGGAGCCGGCACAACCATGGGGAGCGTCAAGGCCCAACATCAAACCTGACGTGGGTAGGGGGAAAAGTCATCGTGACAGCCGCAAACAGGACACAAGTCACATTGTGTGCATGTATAAAAAGAGAGCAGTCAGGAAAAGTATCTGTGGCCCGTGACAAAGGATTAATATCTTTATTAAAAAAGAACCCATGGAGACTCTGCAAAAAACATGGATTCCAACAGTTAAATAGACCCTCCAGGTCTTAAACAGACCCAATAAGGAGGAAATGTTGCCAGCAAATACACAACAACAAAAATTCAACATCGGTAGTTATTAAATAGTGAAAAATCAACATAATGAGGTCACACCTTTTACCTACTAAATTAGCTCCTCCAACAGGAAAGAAAGAGGAGAGGGGGAGCTCCAAGTACAGACGAGGAGCAGCGAGACTCCCAAGCAGAACTGAGGGCGTTTTAAACCGAAACGGCCCTTTTCAGAAAGGCCACATACTAACAGCCAAAGATCCAGTAATCCATGTCTGGATATCCATGAGAAAATAACAAAAACTAAGGAAAAAGTCATACAGAGTTGGGTCTTCATACACAGATTTGACCCATCATGGTTGAAAAACTATGGGAAAAAACAACATATACAAATTTTTTTTTAAAAGAGTATAACAGCCATTAACACAGCCTTATGTTATATTGGATATTACAAGTAATTTAGAGATAATTTAAAGTATACAGGAGGATGTGCGGAGGTTATTTGCAAATGCTATAACCTCCTTTTTAGGGGCTTGAGCAACCGCAGATTTTGGTATCCAAGGCAGTCCCAGAACCAACCCCTTGCATATACTGCAAGATAACCGCAATAATAACTAGCTCTTGTGTATTGACCCTAACAAAATGCCAGACACTAAGCTAAGCACTTAAAGTATTAAATCTTCACAACTCTACAGGCGGCACCAGTGGCTCAGTGAGTAGGGCATCGACCCCATATACTGAGGGTGGCGGGTTCAAACCTGGCCCCGGCCAAACTGCAACAACAACAACAACAACAAAAATGGCTGGGTGTTGTGGTGGGCGCCGATAGTCCCAGCTAGTCAGGAGGCTGAGGAAAGAGAATTGCCTAAAGCCCAGGAGTTGGAGGTTGCTGTGATCTGTGATGCCACAGCTCTCAACCAAGGGTGACAAAGTGAGACTCTGTTTCCAAAAAAGAAAAAAAAATCATAACTCTACGAGATAGGTACTTAAGGCATATAGCAATATGGAAAACAACTATTAGGGGGAAAAAAGATTCATATTTGTATATGATTGTGGGTAACACTTGTATGTAAAGATATATAAGATGTACATCTAAAGATATTTAAGATACATATATTAAAAATGACTAGACTTACAGCCATAGAAAGACTACTAATTGTACTGATGAAATCGTGGGCAATTTTTCTTATGTCTCCTCAAAATTCTTATTTTAATATATATATAGATATATATATAGATATATATATACACACACACATATATACATACACATATATAAAAGAATTTAAAAAGACACACAAATATATATATATATCTTTTTAATGGGGAGTAAGGGACAGTGACCAATCTTTCCCCTGTATTTTAGTCTGAGAAATTCTCTTTTGTGATCATTTCCTATTGGGTACCATAAGCAATGGAGAAGTTAGAAAAGGTTCAAAATAAAGTAACAAAGATAATTACAAATAAAAAAGTAGGTCACCATGTATTAGTGTTAAAACGCCGGGATGGGTCACCAAGAGCCTTGTGAATGTCTTCCCTAATTAAATCTTAATATATATTTATATAACACAATTGCACACATTAGCTCATTTTATCCTTCCAAGTGCCTTAAAAGGTATAGGGCCTCATCTCCACTCCTTACAAAGACGAAACATGGCTCGGCACCTGTAACTCAAGAGGCTAAGGCGCCAGCCACATACACCAGAGCTAGCAGGTTCGAATCCAGCCCAGGCCTGCCAAACAGCAATGACAATGACAACCAAAAAAACAGCCTGGTGTTGTGGCAGGTGCCTGTGGTCCCAGCTACTTGGGAGGCTGAGGCAAGAGAATCGCTTAAGCCCAGGAGTTGAAGGTTGCTGGGAGCTTGATGCCACGGCACTCTACCCAGGGCTATAGCTTAAGGCTCTGTCTCAAAAAAAAAAAAAAAGGAAACATGGGTACAAGGCACATTACCTGCATGAGGGGCACACTTACAATTTTGACTCAAACTATACAAAAACAATTCATATAACTAAAACATTTATATCCCCATAATATTCTGAAATTTAAAAAACATAAGGAAACAATCTCAGAAAAGGGACTGGCCTGGTGATAACTAATAGCTATGCCATGTCCCAAAAGCTCTACGTACATTATCAGATTTCATCCCTATAGCAACCCTGCAAAGGATGGCTATTCCCATGGCACGGGAGAGCCCACAAGACTCTAGGACATTAAGCAGAGAGTAGGTCTACAGCATCTCACAGTGGGACTCCAGAGTGAGTGCTACGTTGTACAGCTTCTCCAGGGCTGCCTGGAGGTTTTAAGGCACCTTCCTCTTCTCCCAGCTACCTCAAAAATCTGTAATAAGGAAACAGACACCCCTGAATGTGATAGACATTCAGCTATCTGTCAGAAAACAGTTGTCTTTGGAAGCAGTTTTTTAAATGCTTTTTGAGAGTCTCAGCAACACACAGAGGGGTTTGATTTTAAACAGAAAACTTGGGTCTGGGACAAGGAGAGTCCACTAAGGTGTCAGCCCACCCACTGCTGCCTCACTGCCTCCTTCTGAGAGGCTTCCCTCCACCATGAACTCCTAGCAGTTCTTACATTCCTGTTGACCATGTGCCCAGGCTGGAAAAGCAGAGGAGAGGGGAGGACAGCGTTAGCACTGAGTGCACCATCCTCAGCCCCAAAGGGAACAGCCCTGGCACCCAAGGATGGAGAAGGATCACGGGACTTCCAACCTGGGTCAGTGAGCAGACAGTAAAATAAGGACCCAGCTCCAAGAAGCCTGCCTTTTCCACACAATGGCAAAACCAAGGCTGAAACGTGCTGTCACAGGCAGACGTAAAGAGGAAGCCTGCAGCCTTCTTTACAAAAAAATAGGAATCAAAAAATGTGTGTTCACCTTCCCCCAACATGCAACCCATGTGCTCTGTCGCCCACTGTGTAACATGTGGCAGGTCATTTGGCTGTCCCTTCTCCTAGGAGGAGGAGTAGAATGCTAGTCAGTGAGACCCCATCTCGGCTGCCTCTCCATCTGCTCCCAAAAGCTCCTTGCCCTGATGCACAGTGACTGACAGCCAGACTACCCCAACCCTATCAGCAAGCCTGAGCGAGAGTGAGACCCTATCTCTAAAAAACAAAATAGCCAGGGCATCATGGCAGGAGCCTGTAGTCCCAGCTACGGGGAGGCTGAAGCAAGAGACTTGCATAAGCCCAAGAGTTTGAGGTCTCAGAAAAACAACAACAACAACGTTTTGAGTTATGACAAAGTACAAACAAGACCACAACTTTGTACACTGCTTTAGCCATCCCCATTGTCTGCAGATGACTAAAGAAGTCATAGTTTTTGTTCAAGCGTTTTCATGTACTATATGCAGCATTCCTTCATTCCTTGTGAAGCCAGCCAGTTCATGTGCAAACCTGTGTACAAGAGGACACATCAGCCCCAAGTCCTTCAGGTTTCAGTCACCGGTCTTCAGCTCGCTGCCTAAATTCTCCAGTCCCTTTCTACCACCACACCTTATTTTAACGCTTAATTATTTCTTGCCTTAATTGTTGCTACAGCCCCCCTTTTATGCTTATTTCTTTAATAATAACTTTTTTGACATATAATTCACTTACCATAAGCTTTACCCTTTGAAAGTGACAAATTTGGTGGGTCTCAGTAGTAGAGTTCAGCAACCATCACCAATCGCGGGACATCTTCATCAGCCTCCAAAGAAATCTGTACCATCAGCAGCCACTCCCCACTCCCCCAACCGCCCAGGCCCTGGCAACCACGAGTCTACTTTCTGTCTGTATGGGTTTCCTGCTAAGGGCATTTCATATAAATGGAATCATGCGGTCTTGTGGTCTAAGGTTCATCCATGTGACAGCATGTATCAATACTCCAAACTTTCTATGAACCCATAGTCTATTATATGGATACATACATGAATGTATCCAAAGTAGATACATCTTATTTGTACATTTGTCACATCTTGAACATTTGGATTATTTCCATGTTTTGGCTATTATGAATAATGCTACTAGGAATAGTCATATACAAGGTTTTGAGATTAAATAAATTTGAGGAATGCTGGGTTTTAGCATTTAGCAAGGTTAAATAGGTTTCCTTACTACAGATTTCTCAGAGTCAAAAATAGGCTAACCTTCATTCTAACTTTACTAAAGTAGATATAGAAGGCAGAGTTTCCCCAACGTATAATATTTGGCCCCAAACCCCCACCCCCAATTTTTCATCTCTTTTAAGTTATAATACAAGTGAAAATAGTCACATGGAATTCTAAGGCCAATACATTCTACCCCTCATCTTTGAAAAAAGCACAAAAGGAAGTAAAGATAATTTTGTAGAAGACTCAGAAGCAAATTCTAATTTAGAATTCCCAAAATATTTCTTAAGAAAAACATATATTTTTCTATGATAGTAGAAGAAATAAGATCAGTATGCTTTGAAGTCAGCAAAATGTTTCATAAGAATTGTCTAAGTCCCCAAAATTGTCTCTACTCATGCTATAATTTTTTTTTTAATTGGAAAAACTCAAACACATCTACAATAACTGCACATAAACTAAAGTGCCCAACCCGCATATCCAATGATAGGTGCAAAAATGAATTTCTGGAAAAGACTCTTAGACATTTTGTACCTTGTTAATTTTGAACCACATGACAATCTTCTTAAGTCAGCTGCAGCAAAGAATAGAGAAACCAATCACTTGTCCCATCTATATAGAAAATTCAAAATTTTTCACATTAATTCTAGCATTTTCATTAAAATATCATATTCAAACAAAAACATTCTGTTTAATATTTATGTTTAGATTAATATATGTTAACGGAGAGACAAAGTTTCATATAATTCTTTTTTCATATAATTCTTTTTTCTTTGTGTGTGTGGATAAATAAATTTAAGTTCAAATGATGTGGAAATTAGCGTAAAGAAATATTCCAAAGATCTGAAACTGATTTTTTTTACAGTGTGACAGGCAATTACTCCTTTCTTTGCTCCATTTTAAACATAATCTGTTAAATTTCTTTATTAAAGTATGATAAACTACAGAGCTGACAGCTTACTGATGCTTTCTTTAAATATGTGAAAAAAATTTGAGACTCCCAACCACAAATAACATATTAAGATAATGTTACTTGTGGATTGTCACATTTCTTTCTAAAAGGATGTTCTGTTTGCAAAGTCTTATTAAAATACTTTGCACTCATTAAAATGCTAAAATAGAAATTTGTAATTAATTTCTAACACTTTCCCAAGAAACCTTAAGCTATACGCAAAGTATTCATAATGTTTAGAAATACTACTATCTCTTTTCAAAATCAACTTTACTTTGTTGCCACAATGAGAAGGTTAGAAAAGCTCCATGTCCTACATAGACGACCTTAAGGCACGTGATTAGGGTTATTCATGTTATTATAAATAGTTCCAGAGGTTCTTACACCTGTGGTTTCCTTAGTGGCTCTTAAACTCCTGAGATGATATACAATTTTAGAACAATGGTATCAAGAAATTGGAAATTTCAGAGCAATTAATAATTGGTAGAGATGAAATGCATTAAACTTCACCTTACACAGGACCTTTTGTAGTCGCCGTTACCAGGACCTGTTCCACCCAGGAAATCTCTGCCAAGTCTCCATCTGGGATCTGCACATGTCCCCTCCTATTACTGCCCTTGTTCTTTGTTTTATTAGAGATATTCAGCTTTTTGGTCCTGTCTGCTGTCTCCCAATTCAGCAACCCCACCCTGGTTTCCTTCCCTAAATTTTCTCAATCTCCTGACATTCAACTCCTTCAGCTGGATATGCAAGAACGAAACCACAATCCTGCCTTAATCTGATTATTAGGCTCCTCTGATGTTTCATCTGATGTTTCATTTGCAGAGAAAGCTGTGACCCCACAATCCCACAGATTGGTACCACTACCAACTCACTGTCTCCACCCTCTACTGGGCCCTCCCCTTATTCTGACATCTTCTTGGATAACCCCTTAGCCCATTTCCATCACAGACTGTTCTATTCCGTCGCTTCCTACCCAGCCCTTACTCTTAGCAGAAAAGTACACCTTTTCATCACAATCCCTGAGGAGGAGGAGGGTGCACAGTCTTTTTTAGTCTTCCAGAATTGCCCATTAAAAACAGAGAAACTAGGATGAAAAATCCAAAGACCCGTGGACAACATCTAAAACAAAACTAAAACACAAGGTCTCTGCAGAACTCCAAACCCCCTGAGGAGGTAGGAACAAATCGGTCACACCTATGAGACCTCTGTGGTGTCCATGTGTGAGGAAGCAGGCAGAGAAAAGTGATTGATATCTAACGGAGCAGGGCCCGACCGGGGCTCTCAGGAGTGCTCCAGACACTGACAGAAGCCTGACCTGCCCAGCTCACAGGTGAGAGCAAGGGAGTGGGCAGGCATGAGCCCTGTGAATCCTCACAACTAATCGGCCAAAGCTCCCTTCCAGGACAGAGCCCCAGACTAAGGAAAAACTAGCAGGGAGAGAATCTGAACTGAACAGCACAGGAACAAAAGAAACAAAGGAAAATAAGTCTAGGTAGAAGTTGGGGAGGGGAGCAAAGGCAGGCGATTTCAGAAAACAAGCAGACATATTTTTAAACACTTCACAAAAATAACAGAAGAGAGAGCTCTAGAGCCATGAAATTCAGGCTTCCTTCTAAATGATCAAGATAAATGATTTCATGTAAAAATGAGCAACAAAAGGATGGAGGGAGCTCCCATATAAATATACTACAAGAAAAAACTTTCAAAGGAGAAGGCTACCCCTATAGGTGAAAAAAGGCACTCTAAGAAGACATGCCTACAAAATACATGAAAACCATAACCTCATATCTCAATACAAATAAAAAGGCAGATGACAATAATATAAGAAATGAAGGGATACTATAAACTCAGAATCAGAAAAACTCACAAAGGAAGTAAAATGTCTCAGGAAGAATTAAGGGAAAAATTATTTTATTTTAGAAGTGTAGGCTAAACTAGATAGAATACAATAGTGAATTAAAGAAAAACTCAGAAAATGCCTTAAGATAAACAGAAGAGGGAAAAGATGGGAATTTCTTTTAAGTAACAAGGAAATGAAAGAAATTTCTAGCCCTGGTTAAGGCGAGTCAGCATATACCACCACATCTTTCCACTGATTACAACTATAACTCCTGGATAGAAAACATAAAGCAATTATCAAAGGGCCTTGAAAAATGAAAGAGGACGAAAATCAAAAGTCAAAGAATGACCCAGGTGGTGGTGACCTCTCTGGGTCTGCCTTTTAAACCCTCTCCTATTAAGACTCTCCAGACCCAAACCCAGGGAGCCGCAGAATGCATCAGCCGACTCACGGCAACAGTGGCCACGATTGCAGAAGTATCCCCAGAGGTTCTTGTGTCTCTTTCTGGTCAGACCACCAGGAAAGTAGCTTCTTGGAATCCTGAGAGTGAAGGGACAATCACAGGGAGTGAGAAGCTGTAGGAAGACGTCCGTTAAAGTACTGTATAAAGGTGCAGCACCGTGGCTCAAGCGGCTAAGGCACCAGCCACATACACCTGAGCTGGCGGGTTCAAATCCAGCCCGGGCCGCCAAACAACAATGACGGCTGCAACCAAAAAAGTAGCTGGGCGTTGTGGTGGGCACCTGTAGTCCCAGCTACTTGGGAGGCAGAGGCAGGAGAATCGCTTGAGCCCAGGAGCTTGAGGTTACTGTAAGCTGTGATGCCCCAGCACTCTACCCAGGGCGACAGCTTGAGGCTCTGTCTCAAAAAAAACAAACAAAGTACTGTATAAAATTCTGAGCTGGACAAGTGTAGAACTGACAAGGACCAACAGAGAAAAGGCTCTGAGATCTGAACGATGACGTTTACCACCAGGCTCTTGAACTTGCCCCTGAGTGGTGCACGTGGGAGCTGTATTAGTCTCCTATGGTTGCTGTAAAAAGTTACTGCAAACTTATTGCCTTAAGACAATATATTTATAAGCTTATAGTTATGGAGACCAGAAGTATACAGGGTCTTAGGAGCTAGAATCAAGGTGTCAGCAGACCTGTGTCCCTTCTGGAAGCTCCAGGGAAAAATCCATTTCCTCCACTTTTCCAGTTTCCAGAGTCACCTGCATTCCGTGGCCCCTCTCTTCATCCTTAGCTTTTATCACTCCTCACCCCACTCTCCATTTCCTGACTGATTCTCTGGACTCCCCCCTCTAAGGGCCTTTCCAATTACACTGTAATCACAAACCTACACAATAATCCACAATAATCTCCCCATCTCAAGATCCTTGATTACATCTGCAAAGTCGGTTTTACCACATAAGATAACATATTCACAGGTACTGGGGCTCGGGCCCTAGACATCTCCAGGGAGCCACATGGATGTAAGAAAACACCGCAAAGCTTTGAAAAGTAAACCGCAGTGGAACGCAGCCCACATGGAGGGAGGCTAGGACTTTTGGTCTGAACCAAACCAGGCTGGCTAACTCCTAACAGAAAAAAGGCCAAAGATCTCCAAAGACTGTAACAGGACCCAGAATGTCATAAATAATATTCGAAATGTCCAGGACACAATTCAAAATTACTTGACACACAAAGAGCCAGCGATACATTAAACAACACTCAAGAGAAAAAGCAGTTCACAAAAACGCTAAGCACAAGATTGCTTGGATGCTGAAATAGTCAAAAACTTTAAAAGATCCAACTTGAACAAGAGAGGAGAAACATATTTTTAAAAACTGAACAGAGCCTCGGAGACATGCAGGGCAACACCGAAAGGTATAATGTTCACATTACTGAAATCCTGAAAGGAGAAAGATACTGGTGCGCAGAGAATTTGAAGAAGTGGCTGAAAACTTCCCAAATTTGGTAGAATATATAAACTTACAGATACACAAAGATCAAACAGGATAAACACAAAGAAATCTATGCCTAGAAACATCAAAATCAGATGGCTGAAAATCAAGACAGAAAAAAATATTTAAGAGCAGCCAGAGAAAAACAACACCACGTTACATACAAAACATGATTGAAATGACTGTAGACTTCTCATCAAAAACCATGGCGGTTAGAAGGCCACAAAAGAACACTTTAAAGTGCTGGGAGAGGAGAAGTGTCAGCCCAGATTTCTATGGCAAGTGAACATATCTTTTGGAAATAAAGGCAAAATAAAGACACACTCAGATGAAGGAAAATTAAGATTTTATCACTCCTAGACTTCTTCAAAAGACATGTTAAAGTATATTCTTTAGGTGGAAGCAAAATAAAACCTGGACTTAAGTAATAAAGGAAAAGCAACAGAAACAAGGAGTATCCGTGTGACTATAACAGATTATGTTTTACCCTTTAAGTTCTTAAAAATATCTGTGACTTGTTAGAAGATTAAAAAAACAACACTGCCTGATGGACTTTTCAATGTATGGAAATTTCATGTGGCAACTACAGCATATTGGCTAGGAGATTTCTATATATTACTTAAAGTGGAAAAATACTAACTTTAGGTACATTATAAAACGTTAGGTATGTACATTGTAAGACTCAGAGAAACCCCTAAAAATTATTCAAAAACAGCAAAAAAAAAAAAAAAAAAAGCCAAGAGATAAATTAAAGGGGACTTTTAAAACGATTTAAGTAACCCCAAAGAATCCATAGGCATAAAAAACAAAGAAAAAAATATAAAATGCAATGGCAGAGTTAAATCCAAACGTACCAATAATTACATTACATGTAAACTTCTCACACCCGCTAGGATGGCTGCTGTATAAAGCACACATAAAAAAACTAGAAAAATATTAAGTCTCAGTGAGGTTATAGAGAAATTAGAATCTTGTGTGCCATTTGGTGGGAATGTAAAATGAAACAGCTGCTATAGAAAACAGTACAGTCATTCTTTAAAAAATTAATAATGGAATTACCATATGATCCAGCAATTTAACTTCTGGGCATATATATAAAAGAAATGAAAACAGGTAGTAAAAAAGATATTTGTATACTCATGGTCATATCATTTTGCAATAGCCAAAAGGAAGAAGTAACCCAAGTTTCCATGAAAGGCTGAATGGATAAACAAAATGTGGTATATACTGTTCATTCTTGAACAACGTGGGGTTTTGTGATGCTGACCGCTGCACAAACATCCATGTATAACTTTGAACTCCCCCTAAACTTAGCTACACTAACATACGGTTGATTGATACCCTTACTGATAACATAAAGAGTTGATTAACAAATAAGTCTTTTATACATTATATATTACATTAATTCTTACAATAAAGTAATATAAAGAAAATGTTATTAAAAAATTCATAAGGATGGGGTGGCACCTGTGGCGCAAAGGAGTAGGGCGCCAGCCCCATATGCTGGAGGTGGTGTGTTCAAACCCAGCCCCGGCCAAAAACAGAAAAAAAAAAAATCATAAGGAGGAGCAAATATATCTACTACACATTAAATGGAAGTGCTTAGGTCTTCTCCACCCTTGTTGATATGTTCATGTGCTTTGGGTTGAAAACAGACCCATGAAACATGGGTAACTTCGAGTGCTGTGATTGCTGGATTATATGGAAAGAGTATGTTCTGTTTTGCAAGAAGCTGCCAAACTGTCTTTGGTGATCCATTAAGTGCTGGATCATAGGGTAATTCCTAATTCCGTAAAGGTCTCCATCCTGTTGTCCTCACGTTGAGTAAGCTGAGGAGGAGAGGGGGGACATGTTGATCTTGCTGTCTTAGGAGGGGCAGGGGCAGAAAAATAAATATGCCTATAAGTGGACCTGTACAGTTCCAAACCACGTAGTTCAAAGGTCAACTGTACATAAAATGGGACAATATTCAACCTTTAAAAAGAAGGAAATTTTGACATGTGCTACAACATGGATGAATCTTGAGGACATTATGCTCAGTGAAATAAGCCAGACAGAAAAGCACAAATCCTCCATGATTCCCCTTACATGAGAGTGGTCACATTCACAGGGACAGATAGTGAAATGGGACAGGGAGCTGCTGTTTAACAGGTACAGAATTTCAGTTCTGCAAGATAAAAAGTACTCTGGAGATATGTGGTGCCAATGATAGCTCAAAAATATGAATGTAATGAATGTCACTAAACTGTAACCTCGACAAATATCTCATAAAGGAATAGTATCCAAAACATAAAAGAACTCTAAAAACTCAACTAACAATACAGTTAAAAAATGGGCAAAAGATCTAACGAGACACCTCACCATCTACAGAGAACAAATATGTAGAACAGGTCAACATCATCTGTCATCACGGAATTGCAAATTAAAACACCAAGACACCATTGCACACATATTATCATAAAATGGCCAAAATGCAAAACATAGACAATAGCAAATGCTGACAAGGATCTGGAACAATGGGAACCCTCATTCGTTGCTAGTGGGAATAGACATCGGTACGGTGATGTTGAAAGACAGTTCGGCAGCTTCTTACAAAACAAAACTTACTCTTTCCATATAATCCAGCAATCACAACACTTGCGGTTATTCGTGTTTCATGGGTCTGTTTTCAACCCAAAGCACACGAACATATCAGCAAGGATAGAGAAGACCTGAGCAACATGAGCAATCATCGTGATCCAACTGATAATTACAGAACACTTCACCCAACAACAGAATAATTCTTTGGTTAGGTGTACATAAAACATTCACCAAGATAGACTATCTTCTCAAAGCAAACCAGAATAAATTTGAATGAATTAAAATCATACAGAATATATTCTCTGAGTATAAAAGAACTAAGTGGGAAATCAATAACAAAATCTAGGAAATTCTAAATATTTGAAAATTAAACAATATGCGAAGTGAAAGTCTCAAGAGAAAGTTGAAAATATTTTGAACTAAATGAAAATGAAAATACAACAGGTAAAAATGTGTGAGAGACCCAGGTAAAGCAGTGCTTAGAAGTTTTTTTAACATTAAATATTCAAATTAGAAAGGAAGAAAAGCCTCAAACCAATAATCTAATTAATATAATCTTTCAGCTTCAGAATCTAAGCACAAAGCAAGAAGACACACAGAAATAAATTTAGGCCAGGTGTGGTGGCTCATGCCTGTAATCCCAGCACTCTGGGAGGTTGAGGTGGGCGGCGGAGCTCAGGAGTTGGAGACCAGCTTGAGCAAGAGCGAGACACTGTCTCTAAAAATAGCCAGGCACTATAGTCGGTGCCTGTAATCCCAGCTACATGGGGAGGCTGAGACAAGAGAATTTCCTGAGCCCAGGAGTCTGAGAGGTTGCTGTGAGCTATGATGCCACAGCACTCTACTAAGGGTGACAAAGTGAAACTCTGTATAAAAAAAAAAAAAAAAAAAAAAAACGAAAGAAAGAAAAGAAAAAAGAAAGCTAAAATTGGCCAGGCACAGTGGCTCACACCTGTAATTCTAGTACTCTGGGAGGCCGAGGCAGGTGGGTTGCCTGAGCTCAGGAGTTCAAGGCCAGCAAGAGCTAGAGGGGGACCCCACCTCTAAAAATAGCAGGGCATTGTGGCAGGTGCCTGTAGTCCTAGCTACTAGGGAGGCTGAGGCAAGAGAGTCTCTTGAGCCCAAGAGTCTGAGGTTGCTCTGAGCTGTGAGATCATGGCACTCTACCAAGGGTGACAAAGTGAGACTCTGTCTCAAAAAAAAAAAAAAAGAAAGAAAGAAAGAAAGAAAGGAAGGAAGGAAGGAAGGAAGGAAGGAAGGAAGGAGGAAAGAAAGAAAGAAACTTAAGAGCAGAAATCAGAAAACTATAGAAACAATACAAAAAAATCATGAAACTAAAGAAATGATTTTTTAAAAATACAACAAGAAACTGACCTAAAAAAAAGAAAAGATACAAATTGTCAATATCAGGAACAAAAGAGGGATATCACTATAGATGAAACAGATTAAAACCTAAAGATCACTAGAGTTGTGTCAAAAGGACTCAGGTGCCAGAAATGGGGCCATTTTTGCAGCAATAAGCTTAAGCAATACATTGAAATACACCAAATACGTTTAAATCTATGAATTCATAATGATACCAAAAAACTAATTGATCACTTTTGTCAATGGGAATGCAAAATGATGCAGCTGCTATGGAAAACAGTATGGCGATTCCCTTAAAAACTTAAGGAAAGAGGGAGATACTTCATTAAATTCTTTAAAACTGGTTAATAAAGGTAAAGAATCAAGCATTAATCTTACCTTTCCTATATGACTTGCATTATTGGATAATCAGACAAATAAGAGATAAATGTTTCTCTTTGCAGAGTTTTCTGCTAATGAATGAATACAGAGTGATTACTTACAGAACTCACCATTTTGCAAGCTCTAATGAATTATCTAGGCATTGAGAATCAATCACTCTTAACATCACAAAGACATTATATGCCTCCTAAGTAGTCTTGCAAAAATAAATAGGGCAGTGCCTGTGGCTCAGTGGAGAGGTCGCCGGCCTTATATACTGAGGGTGGCAGGTTCATACCCAGCCCAGGCCAAACTGCAACACAAAAATAGCTGGGCATTTTGGCGGGCACCTGTGCTCCCCACTACTTGGGAGGCTGAGGCAAGAGAATCACCTAGGCCCAGGAGTTGGAGGTTGCTGTGAGCTGTGTGTGCCACAGCACTCTACCGAGGGTCATAAAGTGAAACTCTGCCTCTACAAAAATAAAAATAAAAAAAATTTTTTTAAATAAAGAAATAAAACAAAACAAGATTCTGATCTAGATCAGTGCTGTCCAACACAAATTGCATATGTAGTATTTTTAAGCCTACTATCCACAATATCAAGAGTAAAAAAAACCAGGTAGAAATTATTTTTAACTATTTACTTTAATCCAATACATTCAAAATGTTATTTCAATATGCAATAATTTTTTTTAAATCACTGAGACATTTCATATTTTTAAAATAAATCTCAAAAATTAGTATGCATGATGATATATAGCACATCTTAGTTTGGACTAGCCACATTTTAAGTGAACAATAGCTACCATATTGGATAACATAATAATTAAAAATTTAGAATATACATTAATTAGAATGAAGCACATAGCAAGTTCTGGATTGGCTGAGAATACATCATGTTCTTTACCTGGGTAGTGGTTGTATTTTATCAGATTTGTGCCAAAGTATTTGTGGTTTTTGCATTGTGAAATTTGCTATTTGGGGTGGCGCCTGTAGCTCAGTGGGTAGGATGCCGGCCACATACACCCAGGCTGGCAGGTTCGAACCCAGCCCAGGCCAACTAAACAGCAATGACAAATGCAACAAAAAAATAGCCAGGCATTGTGAAGAGTGCCTATAGTCCCAGCTACTTGGGAGGCTGAGGCAAGAGAATCGCTTAAGCCCAAGAGTTTGAGGTTGCTGTGAGGTGTGCCCTCTACTGAGGGCAACAAAGTGAGACTGTCTCAAAAAAAAAAAAAAAAAAAAAAAAGAAAGAAAGAAAGAAATCTGCTATTTGGTACTGGACTACATTCTTAATAACATGGTTATGCTATCCATCATTTTAATGTCCATTTCTCACCTTATGTTTTTTGCTAATGACTTGTTACTGTCTGTTCATTTTATAATTATTTTGGACTAGGGAAATGATATTAGACAAAAAGCAAATTTGAATGATTTTCTTATTCAAGTTCTAAATGGGTCATAAAGCACTGGAGACAATTTGTAACATCAACCACAGATTCAGCCCAGGAACTGCTAACAAACATACAGTGCAGTGGTGGTTCAAGAAGTTTTGCAAAGGAGACGAGAGCCTTGAGAATGAGGAGGGTAGTGGCCAGCCACGGGAAGTTGACAACGACCAATTGAAAGCAATCATTGAAGCTGACCCGTTGACAACTACACAAGAAGGTGCCAAAGAACTCAATGTCAACCACTATGGTCATTCAGCATCTGAAGCAAATTGGAAAGGTGGAAAACCTCGACAAGTGGGTGCCACATGAGTTGACTGAACAGGAGAGCAATCATCGTTTTCAAGCGTCACCTTCTTATTCTACCCAACAATGAACCATTTCTGGATGAGACAGTGGCATGAGAGGAAAAGTAGATTTCATACAAAAACTGGTGATGACCAGCTCAGGGCTGGACCAAGAGAAACCTCCAAAGTACTTCCCAAAGCCAAACTTGCACCAAAAAACAGATTTTTGGTTTGACCACTGTTTGGTGGTCTGCTGCTGGTCTAATCCACTAGAGCTTTCTGAATTCCCTATGAAACCATCACATCTGAGAAGTCTCCTCAGAAAATCGATGAGACGCACCAAAAAATGCAATGCTTGCCGCTGGCATTTGTCAATAGAAAGAGCCCAATTCTTCACAAGACCCAACCACACATTGCACAACGGATGCTATAAAAGTTGAGCAAATTGGGCTACGAAGTTTTGCCTTATCTGCCATATTCTCTTGAACTCTCACCAACTGACCACCACTTTTTCAAACATGTCTACAACTTTTTGTAGGAAAAATGCTTCCACAAACAGAAGGATGCAGAAAGTGCTTCCCAAAAGTCCATCTAATCTCGAAGCACCAATTTTTCCACTACAGGAATAAACAAATCTATTTCTTGTTGGCACCAACAATGTGTTGATTGTAATCATTCCTATTTTGATTGATAAAGATGTGTTTGAGCCTACTTATAATGATTTAAAATTCATGGTCCAAAACCATAATTACTTTAGTTTTCCATATCCATGTTAGGCTTTACAATAAAAGGGTATAAATTCAATCAATCAGTATCTGAAAGAAAAAACTGAAGTCATCAGGTAGTAATTTCCTAAACTTAACAATACATCATCTTACCTCCAAATTTACCATCTTCATCCCTACCTGCAGTGTCTAGTCTTCTACAACAAAATACCTTCACTCTCACTCAAGACCAACACTCCTAGTCCCTTCCAGTATCTTGACCAGTAATTATCACCTCTCTTTCCCATCTTCAATTTCCACCTTTCTGTTCAGGCAATACAGAATAGTGGTAAATAACAGGGCTCGGTTTTAGAATCCCAGGGTTTAAATCTTGGTTGTGCTGTTTATCTGTCTGACCTTCGGAGCAAGCAACAATCTATAATTACCATATACACTCGAGTATAAGCCGAGTTTTTCCGGCACAAAATTTGTGCCGGGAAAACCCGAACTCGGCTTATACTCAGGTCATACAGGTTATTTGATTCAGTGCGCGCACACCTAATCAAATGCACGTAGTCTCCAGTCGTCTTCTGCCATCTGTTTGGACATACAGATGATGAGGAGGAGGAATCCAGTTTTGAAGGATTTTAACCTTTGTGATTTAGCTTGATTACCTGTTAAGCTATGGTTTTCTGCACTTTATTTAAAGTTTTAAAGTTGTTGCTAGTTTACAGTTT
>CAUYPK010119380.1:0-15376 GCA_963574355.1 Loris lydekkerianus
CACAAAGACGGAAGTAGCTTCAGGGGAACAAAGTTAATAGAATATTCTCAAGCATTCACTCAGTTTACCCAGTATGAAGTAATGACTGTGTCCTTTCTTCAGGGCAGAATATCTATAGACCTCAGACAATATGTTGTTAACGTGTCTCTGAGGAAGGGCTGCACGCCCTTTGATCTCAGGCTTAACGGGAAGTACCACCTTAGAGAATAGGCCTAAGGAATTTTCCAAAAAAGCCTATCTCTGTGAGTAACCCAGAGGGGTCCAGACTTCCTAAGCCTCTGGAAGAAAAACAAGTCACTTTAAAATCACACTGAATTCACTTTGTGTGCTTGATGTAGGATATGTTTATTTTTAAATATTATCCTACATGTGACCCCTTTCCCCTGGGTAGAGTGTCTTTAAGTCATCATAGCTAAAAACAATCTCAAACTCCTGGGTCACAGATCCTAGTGCCTCAGCCTTCTAAGCAAGGAGGAGCCCAGGTCTTCCCTGACAGTGCCTGGTTTATTTGGACCACACTATTTTTGTTCCCAGAGTGTTAACATTATAGGTGTGATGCACCATAGCTTTGGGTCCACCCATTACCCTCCCTCTGTGTGAGCTACCACTCTACACCTAGAATTTGGGATAGTTTTTGAACTACTTGGTGGGCCTTCATGCCTGTTATCTATGGACTTTGAGAGGCCCTTTCAGTTGGATTGCTTCAGTTTCCAAATTGGAGACCTACATGAGAAATACTGAAATCTCCATTTCTGAAGAATAAAAAATGGCCCAATTTTCTGCAGGCACATAGTGTTCAAGGAAAGGGAATAGGTTATCCTAATGAAAATATTTGAAGTTTGCTGTGAGGTATGATACTAGGGCACTCTAGTGAGAACAACAAATGGAGAGACTGTCTCTACACTTAAATGGAGAAAACCATTGGTAGGGAACTTACCCCTTAGTTGTACCCCTAGTTGTACCGATCTAGAGTTAAAATTACCCCCCTAGTTTAGATGCAAAATAGATAAAGTCTTTTCTGATAGAGAAATTGTCTTTCTAAAAACACTATTAATCAAAAGTTTGAATTTTATGTAACTATGACCCTTTTATATTGTAGATTCTTGTAGTCACTAGAAACTACAAACACAATGAATTTTTTACTCAAACAAGGCTTTTCTTATGCACCCTAAAATATTTAGAGTTTACCCTCTAACTCTCCTGTTGAACTCCTTCAATATGGGCCAATATTTTTTTGTTTCAGTAAATCTCAACCTAGGGACCAAATATCTCTGGAAAACACTTGCCCATTAGATAAACTGGCAATATTCAAACAATCCAATCCCAACCCCCCTGTCCTTACTCATTGTCCACCACAAGGGAGCACAATAAATCTCCTCCTTTATATAGTCCCATATTTCATCTACCTACTTACCTGTCCTCATTTCTCAGCTCTTGGAAGCTGTGCCTGCCAAATTTTCTTTTTCTTTCTTTCTTTCTTTCTTTCTTTCTTTCTTTCTTTCTTTCTTTCTTTCTTTCTTATTATTTTTCATGAGACAGACTTTGACTATGTTGCCAGGCTACAGTACCATGATATCAGCCTAACCTACAGCAAAATTCAAGTCTTAGGATGAATAATTCCTCCTGCCTCACCCTCTGGAGTAGCTGGAAATTAAGGCAAGGGCCACAAACCTTGACATTTTTTTTCTATTATAGAACAAATTGCGTTTGTGATCAGGGCTGAGGTTAATTTACAGATGCTCATATTTGTTTTCAACCCCTGCACTCAGGGGATAAGCCCAACTTAGCCTTCCAGGGCAACCAAGTATTGTATTTATGTGTAGAAAAAGTTATTGTGCTCTAATTAAGAAGGGACCTTATCAAGAGATTTAAGGAGTGTTCAGTCCTCAAAGGAACAAAGGAACAGATATGCAAAATAGTCCTTGGTGGATATCATTTAAAATCATGCCCACATCTCTTTCTTCATTATCAGGTTTTATTAGTGATTGTGAATCGAATGAATGGCCAAAAATAACTCTTCAATTTGCTATGTGGCCAAAAAGCCAAAAGTTGGGACACACCTGGCCAGGATGCCAGAAATGTTGAAACTTTTCACATAGGCTAATATTTCTGAGGATTAGAAGCAACATCAGCTGTTATGGAATACACCTAATGGACACATTGCCCAACCAGATTTCAAGAGGAAACTTTCAATAAGACATCTACCATTTCAAAAGAAACCTACTATAAAGAAAGAAACAACATCTCAGGAATAGTAGAACTGAGAATTGTGTGTTGTATCTGTCAGTTCTGTGTAATCACTGTCTGATCTTTGGACTTCAGTTCTTTGTGGGCAACATCCCAGGGAAGCTCTAGGTATAAACCATACTCTTCCACTTGCTTATAAATACATGATGAGAAAAGGAAAGGAAGGATTATTGAATCCCTTGGCCAGATATACAAACAAACTTATAGAAAAAGAAACGAAGTGTGAGGAACAAAACCCCACTCTTTAGCAACATTTGAACCCACCCACAAACCCAGATAGCTAGTACACATCCTTAATGACCATAAACATGGTAACCCAGGGAAATACCCATTGTGATGTCATCCATGGTGACCATGTAATGACTTCATTCTGTAATGTCCTGGGATCCAGGATTCTGGTCAAAGATACTAAGTGACCTTTTCTGCTCACTTCAGCTGGTAACCATCAAGGTTACCATCAACCAGGACAGTTGTTAGCCCTCCATCCACAGATAAATAAATTATCTCCCATTTGTGCTTTATTCAGTGTATTGACAGTTGAGATTCCCATCAATAGGATGATACAACAGAAGAGATTTTGTATAGCAGTGTGACTCATACTGCATCACAGCTGAAGTAAATTCATGAAGTCACTTAAGTAGTACAGTATTTTGGGGAGGCTTCTTTTTTATTTCTTTTCCTGCAGAAAGAAGAGCTTATTTCCATACTGCAGAAATTATTCCAAGAAATTGAGGAGGAAGAAATCTTCCAACAAGTTCAATGAAGCAAATATCATTATGATATCAAAACCACTTAAAGACTCAACTAAAAAGAACTTTATACCAATTTCAATAATCAATATAGGTGCAAAAATTTACAACAACATTCTAGCCAATAGGTTACAGCTTGTCATTGAAGCTTCTAGAAACACAAGGGTGGTTTAATATTTGTAATCTATAAGTGTTATTTATCATATTAAGAGAAGCAAAAACAAAGCCCTTATGATATTCTCTATAGGTGCATAAAAAGGCATTTGATTAACTCCAGCATTCATTTATAATTAGAACATGGAATAATTTAGATGTAGGTGGCAGATTTCTGAAACTGATGGAAGCTATTCATGACAAACCTACAGCTAATATTTTACAGAATCAGTTAAACTGAAAGCATTTCCACTTAGACAAGAAACAAGACTAGTTTGTCCTCTGTCACCATTACTACTGAATATCTTGCTGGAAATTCTAGCCAGTACTATTACGCAACAGTAAAAATAAAGGGCATCCAAATGGGAGCAAAGGAGGTCAAACATTTTCTTCCCTAATGATATGATTTTATAAATAGAGAACTCAGAATACTCAACCACAAGACTCTTGGAAGTTATCCAAAAATAAAACACTGTCTTAGGATATAAAACATCAGTGTCCACTGGTCAGTTGCCTTTGTATAGGTCAGTAATAGCCAAGATTAGTGGCTAAGGACACAACTATCTTCACCATAGCCCAAAATAAAACAACATACCTAAAAATATACCTCAGAAAAGAGGTGAAGGACCTTTATAAATAAAGTTGTGAAACCCTAAGAAAGAAAATAACAGTGGTCTTTAACAAATGGAAGAACATCCCATTCTCCTGGCTGAAAAGAATCAAAGTTATTAAAATGTCTATACTTCCCAGAATAATCTACCTATTCAACGTCATTTCTATTAAAACACCAACATCCTGTTCTCAAGCCCTAGAAGAATAAAGTTATTTTACAATATTCACTAATAATTTCTTGAATTTCTGAGGGATCGGTTGTTATTTTGGCTTGATCATTTATGATTGATGATATTATGGATTTTACTCTTCTTCTTCTCCTTAGGTCATCCAAAGGTATTTCAATTTTATTAAACATTGGTAAGAACCAAATTTGTGATTTATTGATCTTTTGCCTTGTCTTTGACACCAACGCTGCACAGCTTTTTGCAGAAAATGGTGATTTAAGCATCACCGTTACTATTGCCAATTATTGAAATGACAATAAGACATTTTCTGGCCATTGTTTAGAACTTTAGTTTTGCAGAAAATATGGCACCATAGCTTCAAAGAAAATGAAACACTGAGGAATATACATAACAAAGGCAGTAAAGGACTTCTAGAAAAAAATTATGAAATACTAATAAAAGAAGTAGCAGAGAATTTTAACAAATGGAAAAACATACCATGGTCATCACTGAGAAGAATCAATATCATTAAAATGTTTATAATTTTCAAAACAATTTACCTATTCAATGTCATTCCTATTAACATGCCAACACTGTACTTTCCAAATTTGGAAAAAAAAATGATTCTGTATTTTGTATGGAACCAGAAGAAACCACATAAACCTAAAGCTTTTCTTAGTAATAAAAACAAAGCTAGGGGCATCACCATACCAGATTTTAGGCTGTACTACGGACCCATTGTATTCAAGACAGCGTGGGTCTAGAACAAAAATAGAGACATAGAGATTTGGAATCAAATAGAAAACCAGAAAATAAAACTTACATCTTACTATCACTGAATATTTGATAAACCAAACAAGAACATACCTTCAGGGAAAAACTATTAAACAAATGGTGCTGGGAGAACTAGATATTCACATGTAAATGACTTCAGCTGGCCCCACATCTTTCTCCACTGAAAACAATTGATTCAAGTTGAATAAAGGACTTAAATTTGAGGCATAAAACAGTAACAATTTTAAAAGAAAGAATAGGAAAAATACTGGAAGATATTTGCCTAGGGAAAGACTGTGGCAATTTCAAAAACAACAAAAATAAACAAATAGAACTTAATTAAACTGAAAAGCTTGTGTTTAGCCAAAGAGACTACAATCAAAGCAAATAGACAACCTACACAATAGGAAAGAATATTTTCATATTTTGAATCAGAAAAAAGCTTGATAACTAGGAAAAATATAGAGAACTCTATTAAACCACAAGAAAAAAGCCAACAATCTTATATATTAATGGGCAAGAGACAGGAATAGAACTTTCTCTAAAGGAGACAGACAAATAGTTAACAAATAAACAAACAAAAAAAAAGGTTGTCTTCCCTAATTCCTAGAGAAATTCAAATCAAACCCCCCCTGAGATACCATCTAACCTCAGCGAGAATGACCTACATCATAAATCTCAAAACTGAAGATGCTGGCATTGATGTAGAGAGAAGGGAACACTTTTAAAATGCTGGTGGGACTGTAAACTAATAGAATGTTTTTGGAAAGAAGTATGGAGAACCCTCAAAGCACTCAAGCTAGACCTTCCATTTAATCCTGAAATACCATTGCTTGGCATCTACTAGAAGGGAAAAAAATTATTTTCTCATAAAACACTTGCACTAGACTATTTAAATTTAATTTACAATCACCAAAATGTATAAACATCCTAAATGCTCCTCAAACCAGAAATGGTTCAACTAGCTGTGGTATATATATAGCATGGAATAATATTAAGTCATGAAAAAAATGAATACTATACATGCTTTGTATTAACTGAAATTTAAGTGAAAGACAGTTTTTCTCATTAAAACATCTAAAGAATTTAGAACCAAAAACTCTATGTACTCAATTTTGATATGAGGACAATTATTGATAGTTAATGACACAGTGGGGTTGGGGGAAGTGGTGAGCAGAGAAATCAGAATGGAGGTGTGGGGAAAGGAAGAGAAGAGAAAGGGAAATAGGGAGGGTGGTGGGGTCTTGGTGTGTGCCACAATGTTTTGGGGCAAGACACAATTGTAACAAATACAATCAGTGTAACCTGTTTTCTTATACCCTCAATAAATTCCCAACAATATTGCCACACTGACAAACCTGGTCATGAATCCCATTTGGGATACGAGTATAAAATATTTCATAAGCTACCAGACTTTTCCAACACCAATACAGTATCTGTCTTATAGATTGGATAACTGTGTTTCCCCATTTGCCCCAGAAAAATACATTCTTACCATCATAGCTCAAGAAAATTCAAGCTGCTAAGCTCAAGTGATCCTCCTGAGGTTATGCTTCTAAGCAGCTGATAGGGAAGTTTATGATTTATTTCTTGGACAAATCGGGTCTAACTATGATGCTAAGTCTTGTCTGAAATCCCTTAGCTTCTAGTGATCTTTTTTCCGAGGCCTCTGAGTTAGTTGAGATTATAGGTGTGAGCTATGGTGCTCATCCATGCTATGTTTTGGTGAGTTTTTTTCTTGATAATTCTCATAAGTAACAGCCTATAGATTACAAATAACAACTCTATTCAGATATAATTTATAATAGTTCACAATTCATCCATCTCAAGCATAGAGTTCAAGACTACACATTCAGTGATCAATTGTATACGTTGTTTGTTTGTTATTAAAAATGTTTCCAATAAGGTAGAGGAGAGATATAGAGGAAAAGGAATGGAGAAAAGAAAGAAATGGAGAGAGAAAGCAAATGTGAGAGAGAAAATTGTAGGAAGGAAGGATAAAGTGAGGTAGGTATGAAGGGAGGGAGGGACAGAGGGAAACAAAGAAAGAGAAAATGATCAAGCATGGTGGCTCACACCTATATTCCAATCACTCTGGCATTCTGAGAATTGCCTGAGCAAGTTTAATACCCAGTCTCAACTAAAAAGTGAAAAATCATTTACAGATTATGACAGACACCTGTAGTCCTAGCCACATGGGAGACTCAGATAGAATCATTGCCAAAATCCTGAAGTTTTAGATGGCTATCATCTAGGTGGATTACATAAAAATCTAACCTGGGCCACATGAGAAAACTCCTCTCAAAAATACCCATGCACACACACATGCACAGAGAAAACAAACAAACTAACAAACAAACAAACAACAACAACAAAAAAACACACAACCAACAAAGTTTTTTATCTTCTAAACTGAGTAGAATTATATTGATGGTTCAAGCAAAGTAGACATTATTAAGACCCATGACTATCACCAAATTGAGGCTATTAGCCAGGCACAGTAAATTTCTAAGGTGTCTCAAATATGTGTCTTCGGGTAGGTGTCAAACAGGACCTAGAAATATTTTTCAAGAGATGTTGCTTGAGGGCAAGTGGGTAGGGCAGTGGCCCCATTAAATGATGTTGGTGAGTTTGAATCTAGCACGAGTCAACCTGCCCCCCCCCAAAAAAAAAATAGTCTGTGACACAAAGGGGTAAGGGATCATCCACATATGTCAGAGATAGTGGATTCATACCCAGCCCTGAACAGAAATGGCACAATAAAAATAAATTTAAAAAAAGGAAGGAATGAAGAAAATAGCTAGGAATTGTTTTGGGCTCTCATAGTCACAGGTACTTTGGAGGCGGAAGCAAATGAGTTACCTGAGCTCAGAAATAGAATCTTATTTTGAGCTATAATGTCAAAGCCCTTTACCGAGAGTGACAAAATAAAACTGTCTCTGAGAAAAACAAACAAACAAAAAAACTGCCAAAACCATATAGCATCTTACTTAAGTGACTCCATGAAGTTTTGTCAGCTGTGATGCTGCTCGAGACACACTGCTGTACAAAATCTCAACTGTGTTGCCAGTTAGTTCCAAGAATATCAAATTTAATAGAATTAATAAGGGATAAATGGGAAATCACATCTCTGTCTGTGGATAGAGGGCTAAGAACTGCCCTGGTTCAAACTGTTGAGGGATATGACTGAAGTGAGTAGAAAAGGCCACTTTATATCTTAAACCAGAAGACTGGATCCTAGGACATTAAAAGATGAAGTTACTACCTGGTCACTATGAATAACATCACAATGAGTGTTGCCCTGAGTTATTATGTTTATGCTTAACCTTATTCTTGCTAAGCATGTGTGGTGGCTATCTTTGATTGTCGTTGGATTCCAACTGTTAAAGAAGAGTAGGGTTCTGTTCTCCACACTTAACTCCTGTTTCCAGAAGTTTTACATCTGGAAAAGGCATTCAGCAACCTTTCCCTTCCTTTTTAAGTCATGGATTTTTAAGCTTATGGAAAAGTACGGTTTATACCTAATGTTGCCCTCGAATGTACACACCAATAACAGAAGTCCAAATATCAGACAATGATTTCACAGACCTGACAGGTATATCACACAATTCTCATTTCAACTTTTTCTGAGATTTTGTTTCTTTGTCTGGTGTAGGCTTATTTGAGATGGTAGCTGTCCTACTAAGGGTCCTCTCTCAAATTCTGATTAGGTAGTGCTTCCAGTAGTGTACTTTGTACCTACAATTATTTCTTTTGATCATGGGACATAGCCTATCTGGAAAGTTCCAACATTCCTGACCTCTGTGCCTGGTGTGTTCAAACTTTTGGCTTCTTGGCCACAAAGGAAGAGTTATTTTGGGCCACACATTCAATAACACACTCACTAATGAAACCTGAAAAGCAAGAAAGAAATGTGGAAATAATTTGGTGATATCTGCCAACATGGATATGCAAAACAGTTCTGACTTATTTACTATGTGTCACCAGTATCTGAGGATTGGACATTAATCAAAGTCCCTCAAAGCCTGTTAATTAGATCTCAATGGCTTTTGCCTCACATGACTATAATATTTGATTGTCTGTGAGGCCAAGCTGGGCTGATCCCTTGAGTTCAGGGTTTGCAGACAAGTATAAGAAAAAACAAAATACCCTCAGTTCCAATTACACACCTGGTTTCTACTAAAATATAAAAGGTTGTCAATGACTGTGGTCCTTGCTTTTAGTTCCAGCTACTTCAGAACCCAAGGCAGGAGAATCTCTTCATCCCAAGAATTGGATGTTGTTATGTACTAGACTGATGCATGATACTCTAGTCTGCACAACATTGTCAGTGGCTATCTCATATAAAATAAGAAGAAAGGAAGAAAGAAAGAAAGAAAGGAATTAATAGTCACAGTTTCCAAGAGGCAAAATACAACAAGAGGTCAGTAGGTATATGGACATAAAACTACATAAATGAGGAGATTTATTGTGACTCCTGGGGGTGGGGAGGGTGGGCAATGAGTCAGGACAAGTAGGTTTGGGATTGGTTTGTTAGGATATTTTCAGTTGATCTGATGGGTAGGTGTTCTCCAAAGATGTCTGGTTCCTGTGTTTGGACTGATTGGGCAAGTCAACATTGGCCAAGTTTGAAGGAGTTAAAAAGAAAATGTGGAGGATAGCCTCTTGATCTTTAGGGTGCATATGAAAAGGCTGATTTGAGTGAACAATTTATTGTGTGTGCAGTTTCTAGTGACTACAAGAATCTAGAATGTCATGTGGTGACTCTTGCTCAAGGAGTAGACCCTGGCCCCATGTACTAAAGGTGGTGGTTTCAGACCTGACATTGGACAAAATGTGAAAAAAGAAATATTGTCGGATATGAAAGGCTCAGAGTAAAGTAGAAGTCAAAGGGTTGATTAATAGAGGTTGTAGCAAACAATTTCTCTATGAGAGTATAATTTCTCTAGTTGATATTTAATCTGGAGAAAAAAGTTCAACTCTACATCAGTGCTCAGAAGTAAAAGTGAAGGATAATTGTTCTTCATTTATGTATTGAGACAGAGTCTTATTTTGTTGCCCTTGGTAGGATGCCCTGGTATCATATCTCATAGCAAACTTCAAATGTTGTCATCAAGCAAACCTATTTCTTGGGCTGGCACTCTACATGCTTGCATAACATCTGGCCATTTGTTATTGTTTAGAGATGGGGATCTCAGTAATGCTCAGGCTGGAATTCAATTCAGAAACTCAGGCAAAACAGGGCTTTCCTAAATTTCAAGATGACAGGAATGAAGCACTACTGGTGACTATCAAACATACTTTGAAAAATATCACAAATTCAAGGTCTGGAGTGGTGGCTCACACCTGTAATGCTAACACTCTGGTTCAAAGTAACTACAGATCTTGGATGAGCACATAGACTTACAGAAGTTCTGGAGGATGAGTCAATAAATTCTGTTGACCCAGGAGATTGAGATTCCAGTTAGCCATGGTGATCTAATGAAACTCTACCCCGAGAAAAGTTGTCAGAATCTGTATCAAGAAAAAAAGAAAATTACAACTTTGGTAGGATAGAAAGAACAATGTGGCTTTCATGTAACTTGACCCTGAATAAAAGCAAATAGGGTTGACTGTCTCTAAAGTACTCTCATGACCTGAATATCTCTTATGCCCTGAGACTTTTGAGCACCTCAAGTTTTGGAAAATATCTTCAAGTAGCATCATTGAAATAAGTAGTTCATTCTCTGAAAGAATATGATTCTGTGTTTCTTAGTACACAATTTTACAGCAATCATGACAATCTAATTTTACAACTTTGTCTCTCCACAAACACAAAGAATGTCAATACTAGTAGCTGTTTTACTTTAACTTCTTAACCAACTTCCTCCGTGTGCAACCTACTCCTCGCAGACAATTTGCCTTGTCTTAATGTTTTATTCAGAGTTCACTCATGATATGTGTGTTCTTTTGTAATTGGTCATTACAAAAGAGAATCAACAGAATGAGTTTAAAGTTCTTTCCCATTAAAACATAAATGTGCACTTCATTTATTTTAATTGTCAAAAAATATTATATCTTTGTGAATATAGCACATTATATGTATTCACTCATTTGTAAATCTTATAGTAGTCCTGAAGGTTTCTCATCCAAATTTTTTTTTTTTTTTCAGGTTGGCTGGGGCCAAGTTTGAACCTGACACCCTGGTTATATTGGCCCAGTGCCCTACTCACCAGGCAAAAGGCACCACCCCTCATCTAATACTTTTAAAAGGTATTATCCACAAGATATATTGCTTCTGTCAAAAGCAAAAATCCCCTGTGGACAGGCCTACATGGTTTTTCACCCTGCCTTCTTCCCCTGCTATACTTATTTACCCTTCACCTTTGGGCCCTGTATTCCTAAAAAAGCTTAGAGGCAGTTAAATCAGGTTGAGGTCTAATATCACCGGCTCATTAACCAAGAATCTAACTATTATTCTTCACCACCCTCCATAGCACCAATGACAGGTAAGATTCCCAAAGCTGGGACAACCTAAGACAGGATATGGAGAGGCTGCACGGTGGATTACATTCATAATACCCAAAGACTGGTAAGATCACTCTGCATTCAGTCAACCTAAGACAGGGACCAAACCATTGATGTTGGTATCCCCATGACAGGTAAGACTGAAACTGCAAGAGAAGGCATCCTAAGACAGGGGCTATTTTGTTCCGCCGTATAAAAACAAAAGAGGAAATTGTTGGGCCCTGCCATGTGCCTGAGAGCTAGTGCAACTTACGGAGCCTGACTAGAAGTAGATCTATCAAGCTACTTCCATGTAGCAATGACTCAGCAAGGCCTGGCCTGAAACTGTCTCTACCGAGATACAGCCAACATGGTACCATGCCACTGGCCCAACCCTGTCATGCACCTCTTCCCCAGCCTTCTTTCCCCGCCCTTTCCCCACACTCTATATAAGCGGCTGCTTGATGCAACAAAGTGGAGTTCCTGCTTAAGAAAGAAAAAAAAAAAAAAAAAAAGAAATCAGAAAGGAAGAGCGAAGAGAGGGAAAGAGGGAGGGCAGTGGGGCTTTGGTGTGTGCCACACCTTTGGGGCACAAGACATGTAACTAGGTTTAGGTAAGAGGGACTTTACCTAAAAGATACAATCAGTGTAACCTGGTTTATTATACCCTCAATGAATCCCCAACAATAAAAAATTAAAATAAAAAAATAAACAAATTGTAATGCAGCTGGAAAAAAAAAAAAAAAAAAGGCCTTTTCTGTGTTTCTTGAAGTGACCATGTGATTTTCCTTAGTGATTCTATTAATGTAGTGGGTTCTATTAGTTGATTTTCCCATATTGAGCTGGACTGGCAATCGTGGTAATAAATCCAATTTTGGATACTTGTATAGAATATTGTGTATGCTACTGGACTTTTCCTGAATGTATAAAGTATGTCTTTTAGATTGGATACTGTGTTCCCCCCCCCAAATACATTAGTATTATCATAGCTCATGAAAATGCAAGCTGCTAACCTGAAGTTGTTGCTGTCTGCTAGCCCAATTAATGACACAAAGGTAGCACTGCAGACAGAATGATTTATTTATTTAAGGGAAGTTTGGTGTTTGTTCAGGCCAACAGAGATTGCCCATCTTTATTTACTGTATTATAAATCCAAACTAATGAGATAATAATAATAACAAAAGTTGAGACTGCCTTATAACATTTATTTTCAGTATAAATGTTACAAAGCACTTACATGTTATTTGTAAATGTCGAGCATTTAAATTAAAGATAATCTAAAAGGACACCAGGCTGTCTGTTGTGTTCACCCACATCCCTAAATAATTAAATGAAACTTTTGTGTAACTTGAAGTTAGGTAATAAGAGCAAAAGTTCAGCTCCAGACAGATGATAAATCTACATCTAGGATTTGGCATAACATCAGGAATCATTACTCAAGACCTTTTAAGCAAGCAGGGACTTAACCCCTGTGACTCTGCAGTTTCAGCTCATATATACTTATTAGGTGAAGGTTTTCTCAATAATTATCATATAAAACAGCCCATAGATTATAAAATTACAACTGTATTCAGATATAATTTACCCATTTGAATTATAGAGTTCAAGACAATAATTCATGGACCACTTTTATAGTTTCTTTGTTTGTTACTAGAGAAGTTTCCCATAAGGTGTAGAGCAGAGAGATAGAAGAAAGAAAGGAATAAAGAAAAGAAAGGATTGAATTGGAGAAAGCAAGTGAATGAGAGAGATACAATTGGAAGAAGAAAGCATACAGTGAGGGAGAAGCAAAGGGAGAAAGGGACAAAGGGACAAAGGGAACCAAAAAAGAAAAAAATGACCAAATTTGATGGCTAACACCTGTAATCCCACCCCTCTGGCATGCTGAGATAAGTGAAGTTCTTAAATGAGGCAGTACTGAGAATGGACTGAGAAAGTGAAGTCCCCATCTCTACTAAAATACAAAAAATTATCTAGGCATTATGACAGACATCTGTACTCCTAGGCACATGGGAGACTCAGCCATAAAGATTGCTTGAATCCTGGAGTCTGTGGTGCCTGAATTCTGGAGTCTATGGTTGCTATGATCTAGGCTAAGGCCTTGAGAAACTAGTGTGGGCCAAAAAATGGAAAGCTTGTCTCAATAATACACTCAGACCCACACACATGGTCAGACAAGTAAAAAAAAAAAAACAACCAACAAAGATTTTCATCATCTAAAAAGACCTTGGTGGTTCAAAGCGATGTAGACATTCTTAAGAACTCTGAAACTATCACCAAATTGAGTATGTAGCCAGGCATAGTAAATTTGTAAGTTTCTCTCAAAATAATGTTTTGGGGTAGATGCCAAAGATCCTTGAAATAGAATTTCAGGGGTAGGATGCCAGTCTCATGTAAGAGGGTGGTGTGTTCAAACCTGACTATGGTCAAACTGAAAAGAAAAAAAAAAAAAAAAAAAGAACTGAGTGTTGATAGGACCTCCTGTAGTCTCATCTACTCAGGAGGCTGAGGCAAATTAATCAACTAAGCTCTGGAATGGGCACTTGACATGAGCTATGATCCCATGGCACTCTTCCAAGGGTGGCAAAATAAAAATCTGTCTCCAAGAATGACAAAAAGCAAAAAAAAAATAGCGTCTTACTAGGTGACTCCATGAAGTCATAGAATATGTGATGAACCCTGAGTCAAACTGTTGAAACAAATCTCTAGGGTTGTGTCAACATAGTGCCGGAATCTCAATCATTAACAGAATCAGTATTGCACAAATTGGAGATGACTTCTCTGTCTATGGATGGGAGCTAAGACATGTGCTGGTTCAAAACCTTTGGGAATATCGGGTGAAGTGATCAGAAAAGGTCACTTATTATTATTTTTTAACAGAACCCTGGATTGCAGGACATTGTAAAAAGACTTCACTACATGGTTATCCTGGAGGACATAACAATGGGTTTTATCCCGAGTTACTATGTTTATTCTTAACATTATTCCAGCTAAGTACTGCCTATGAGAAGATGGGGCACAATATACTGGTTTTATATAGAATTTGACATATTATCATCACTCTGGTTAACATAGCCATCCTGGCATTTTTTTAGTTGTGTTAAGACATTTGTATTTCACATATACTAAGTTTCACATTTACCTTTGTAAGGTTCACCATAGGTGTAATCCTAACAATACCCTTCATCCACCTATCCTTCCCCCTTCCTCTCCTCCCTCTCCCCTGTTTTCATTTTTTAGTTTACAACTGGGTTATAGCTTTTATATAAAAGCCATTAATTAGTTTCATAATAGGGCTGAGTACATTGGATACTTTTTCTTCTATTCTTGAGATACTTTACTAAGAAAAATATGTTCCAGCTTCATCCATATAAACATGAAAGATGTAAAGTCTCCATCTTTCTTAAAGGCTGCATAATATTCCATGGTGTACATATACCACAATTTATTAATCCACTCATGGATCGATGAACATTTGGGCTTTTTCCATGACTTAGTAATGGAAATGAATAAACTGCAATAATATTCTGGTACAAATATCTTTGTTAAAATGTGACTTTTGGTATTTTGGTTATATACCTACCAGATAAATTATAGAATAAAATAGCAGGTCTATTTTTAGAGCTCTAAGTGTTCTCTAAACATTTTTTCAAAAGGAATGTATTAATTTTCAATCCTACCAGCAGTGTAGAATGATCCCCTTTTCTCCACATCCACACCGACATTTCTGGTCTTGGGATTTTGTGATATTGAATAATCTTACTGGAGTTAGATGATATCTCAAATGAGTTTTTATTGCTGAATAAAAACTGATATCTCAAATGAGTTTTTATTGCTGTCTTACTTATTTGAGTTTTTTCCTGATTCCCTATAAAATGAAGTATTATTTTTTTTCAAAAAGTATGTATGACATAAAGTATGACAGTGGAATTTTAAGAGGGGTTAAATTAAAATTGTGTATTGCTTTGGGTAGTATGGACATTTTAACAATATTGATTCTTCCAAGCCATGAGCATGGTATGTTTTTCCATTTGTTAGCATCTTCAGCTATTTCTTTTCTTATACAGTATCATAGTTCTCTTTATAGAGTTCTTTCACATCCTTTTTTGGATAAACTCCCAAATATTTTATCTTTGGAACTACTGTGAATGGAATAGAGTCCTGAAGCGTTTTTTCAGCTTGACTATT